>OV121082.1:31384350-31557817 GCA_921293015.1 Phorcus lineatus
CAACGCTGTAAATTATCGGCACTGCTGTATAAACTGATCTATGTTGACAATTTTGGTTGTCAGCTACGAGAACTGACAAAGGATCTCCAATTGTCAATGTAAAAAATAGCCATGTTTCAAATTATTGTTGGATTTTCTAGTTTCAAATTCGATTTATGGCATGATCAAAATGACAGAAGGGGTCACATTTTCGATTTCGATTAAAATATTCCATTTTGACTCTCTGAGAATAAATCAGCAAAAACATATTGACTTGATGGAAACGAACAAATATGACGTTTTTGATCACTTATAAAGAATTTTGCAGGGAAAAATAAAATTTACTGTTTTCGAAATTCGGTTGGTATTCGGTTGAGTTTAGGTGGAATAGATCTTCTCTTCTGTATAGAAAATTTAAAATCATCCGTTTCTTTTTCGCAATGCTACGATGCATAAACACATACCAAATTACATGATATTTGTACAACGATACGCAGGTATGTGAACATACTTTTTGTATGTAGCTCTAGGGAACAGCTCAATTCTATAAATGCTTCAAAGATAATCTATGCTTTGAACAATACTTATATCAACCTAAAGACATATATTTTCCCATATTAAATAAAAAAACTGTAACCATAATCTACCAATTGAAACCGGTCGTTAGCATTTAATTCCGAAAGAGGAACGTTGAACGTTTGTGTGAACTGTGTAATACAAGTGCTGTTGGAGATGAGTTTCACTATCTCTTTGAATGTGACACTCTTCTCCATCATCGAAATGTTTATCTTACGACACAAATACGTAATCCACATAAGCATGTTTCAGTAAAGAACTTATTGTGTACTAAAAAAATACTTTGCACTTTAAAAATCTTACTTCCTTTCTTAATGCATTGTTTAAATTGCTGAAGTTATAATCAGTGAACATGTCCAGTCACTGGCCACGTCTATGTATATATTGTATTGATACGTGCTAATCATATGATCATATACCACCATTTGTTGGTTGAGAAATAAACTGATCTGTCTTTCTGATAATGAACTATAACATAATAACGTTCCTGAATTTTAAAAGAAAGTGAAACATTTAAACAGCTGAATTTGTATCGTTTCGTACATGTTCATTTACTATAAATCATCTACATATCGAAACTCCTCGAAGGCCAGTCTCTTTTAATCGGAAGAAGCTGATGGTTTACAGTAGTTAGGGTCACAGGGGACTCCATCATGCCATCGTCGATTGTGATTAAGGATGTCCGTGCCTCAAAATTAAAGTATCAAACATTTTTCGTACTTATTTTTTTCAAAAGTTTAAAGTATTTGCATGAAATATTAACCTAAAATATTGGGTTTAGTGTGGGGTTTTTTAAAGATATTTTAAGGCAAAGATCCCTTTGTCAGTCTGGGATTTAACATGGGAGCCATTAACATTAAGAAATCTTAAATTTGAATTAGTTCCTGAACTAAACTTTTGTTTAATAGGAAAAAGTATATGATATATAGATTTGGTATTGTGGGTTTTTAGCCGCTACGGCATAACGTGTATTCAAACATTTCAATTTAAATCATCAACGTTCAAGCTTTTGTTGTACTAGAAACATGCATTCTCCCACTCTCCCACTCATTATCTAAAAATATACCTGAACGCATACATACAAATCATATTCATTCAAAACGATCTACTTCTAAGAAAAACCGATCATAGAACTTGCTCAAATGATAGTTACAATTAAAAATTGCGGAGTCAGCAAAATTGTGAATTATTTCAAAAATGAAAATACTACGTTTCTTAATTTTGATGAATATTTAATCAGAAATCATCAAAATTGAGAAATTGCCGCTTCATTTTGGTTTATTATATAAGAACATTATGATTTAAGGTTATTTGAGTTTTGTCACTGTGACTGAGGGGCGGTCATCCATAAATTGAATAACATGTACTTTGTCGTCTATAAGGTGTCTAGAACGAATCACACTGTTGCCAATCACACGCACTTAAGAAATTGATTTATCAGTCATTCGTATGAATAAGACCAATTTGTATATCAAGTGTTGGGTTCAATCCCTATAAGTGCATCTTCATTGAATGATAATGTCAACTACCATCATCGTATGTATATTTTACTTATTGCAGCTGATAAGATATATGCAAATATATGCTAACAGTTATAAAAACACTATACGGTTGTCATTGTAAAAAGCCTATAGAGAGTGGCGGAAAGGTTAATTAATCTATGTTTGAAGTGTTCTGAAAGCAATAGCCTTTTAAGATTGATACTCACACGCAAAAGAAACGCAAGATTTTCATTCAAATTGAAAAAAAGCTCTGGATCTTAAATCGATACGAAGTATTGATCTGTAGTGATGACTTATGGTGTCATCGATAATTTTTGGACGCATTTCGTAAGATTTAAAAATTAACCAAAACAAAAAACATTCGCTTAAACGCACACGTCATTGGAAATATTGGCATGATGCACGCGTTTCTCCTGATATTGCACATCCACGATATGTTACGGGTGTTCAAGGGTATAAAACTGTGCCTTAGAAATTGAGATTATCATTCACGATTGAACAATGACACGTTTAACTGAGATTGAGAGAAACCAGGCTGTTAGACGTTTGGAAGCTGGAGGGTCCTTTCAAGATGTTGCACATCATTATAATGTTAACATTAAGGCATTATACCGTCTGCAGCGTTATAATGCAACACAGACCACAACTGATCGTCCTCGAAATGGTAGTCCAAGGGTCACCACCCCTCGACAGGATCGACACATTACACGTCTACACCACTGAGATCCATTTCTAACTGCGACTCAAACTGCCCTGGACACATAATCGACGCATTAGCCAAGACTCTGTCATCGGGCGCCTGCCTTTTAACAACCTCTAATGTCGCTGGCCAGCACGTCGTCCTGTTCTGCAGCAACGACATCGCCAAGAACAACTTCAGTGGGCACAGGCTCATCGAAATTGGCGTCATCGTGAATGTAGACGTGTAATTTTTTCTGACTAAAGTCGTTTTTGTCTCACCCATGTAGATGGACGAGTCATGATTTGGCGTCGTCGAGGTGATCGTTTTGCTGACAGAAACGTTGTGGAGAGGGATCCATGGGGTGGGCCTGGCGTCATGATGTGGGTTGGTATTGGGTTGAATGCGAGACTGGGACCAATGTGCTTTCAATGTTTCAATGTTGGTCAGGGTCAGGTCAGGGACACGATGTAACAGCTCAGCGTTATATCGACCAAGTGATCAGACCCCACGATGCTCCATTTTTTTCACAACATCACCGACACATTTTCCAGCAAGATAATGTTAGGGCCACCATGACCTTCCTCCAACAGCATAACAACGATATGCTCCACAGGACAGCCTTCAGCCCTGATCTGAATCCAAATGAACACTAATGGGATGACGTTCAAAGGAGGCTGAATAATGTCAGACCAATTCCAACAACTGCCAATGAACTGCAGACGGCTGTTCTAGAGGTGTGCAGAAGGATTCCCAGGGCATTTACATACCGTCGTATCCACTCTGTGTACCGTAGATATGTGGCGGTGATCAACGCCAATGGTGGTCAAACAAGGTGTTAACTGGAATATCGGCAAGTGATTGTTGACCTCTGACTTTGTATCCATAAGACTCATCTAATGACGTCATCTACATGTATTTGTCAAGACCTTCACATTATTTCACTTTCATGCATATGTTTAAATTTGTTCACTTGACCCTGTAATATTTCCTTGTATATGATTTTTGATCATTAAAAAGATGTAGACATGCAACTTGACTTGATTTTCTTTTGCGTGTGAGTATATGTCACAGGGTTCCCATGATGTACACTGATTGGTTTGTTATCAACATGGAGGGCATTGTTACTTATACATTTACAAAATTGATATGTACTTAAGACATAAACGCAATGTTCATTTTTATACGTAGTTTATTCACACTTGTTGACTATTGGTCTTCATACACACCTTAAAAAAAACTGTATATACAAATCTCCGATTCAAGTCACGCATTATATAATATATCAATATACCTATACATCTCAACAAAGAGAATCGTCAAATTCATACAAGACTACAAAAGGTTAACAACTTACTACGATAAGTATTCAATACAAGCTCAATTAGGGATCTTTTTTAATGTATCTTGGATATAGAGTTGATTTCTCTATTGTTTACTATACATTGGTGATATCTCTTCTGAGTAAGCATATTCTTTAGGATCATTGTAAGCACTCCTTTTGTTTTTTCACCAAATTATTTCACATCTACAAACGTGTCATTTCGTAATAACGCAAATAGTTTGTAGAGAAATGTTGATGAAACAGAACAAAACATATATAAACTATAGAATAAAGGAAAGGACAAGTAATTCTCTTTCTAAGGCATCACTGTTGTTGGTGTTGGTGTCGTTGTTCGAGCCAAGGTATTTGATACTGTCGAGAAAAAGAATACTATCCTTTATCACCCATAATAAACACAAAATACATTATAAAGATGTTTTCAAAAATACCGGCTTTTGTACTGGTAAAATATGAGGTGAAGTGTTACGTTATTTGATTGACAGGCGTATGAAAGCAGTTAGAGAGAAAGTCAATTTATCAGTTTTCACGACTTGGAAAAATGCAATAATTTTTGTTCTTTGATGTTATAATGTATGTAATGATTAAGGCAGAACTTTACACCTTCAATAATCACTAATTCCATTAATCAAGCTGTACTTACATTTACAAATGGCTGTTTTGACGTGTTTAATGGCATGGGGTAGGTGGCGCTCTGTCGGGGTCAGGAAGACCTGATGAGGATTTCCGGTTATGCCAATAAGTTCGTGAACTGGTCTGTAGCGACCATATCCAACGCCAATTATACCAACGCCTTCTTGACGGAGCAGCTGACCTTCTGATACCGTGGCCTGATAGTTGTGAGACTGTTGTGGAGTGACAACAACTACAACCTGAGCAGCAGTTGGCCGTGAGTTGGCTGGAAAGTAGTTTCTGATGGACTGCAGAGCCAGATTGGTAGCAGCGCCTCCGAATTCCGGTCTCCAAGAGTTGAGAGAGTGAAGAAGTTGAGTTGGATTGTTAGAGAAGGGAGAGATATAGCGGACAGTGTTGCTGTAGGCCACGATAGCCAGACGGTTCTTGGAGTAGTCGCACTGGGAAATGAAGGACCGTATGAAGTGACTCAATCCAAGGGAGAGACTGTAACCATAGTAACTACGGTATGCTGTCAGTTTAGAATCCGCCACTGCCAAGATGATATCAGCTGTGTTGGTCGTTGAACATGCTGAAATATGCGGAAAATTACTCGTATTTTATTTTTTTATCAAAATAAAAGACAATTTTGTCCTGATTTAACTAAAGTAAAGGGCTTACCAGTGTAATATCGGGAAGACGCATGTCTACATAGGCTGACAAACACCCCAAGCATGAAAAGATACGGAACCATCATCTGCAAATAAATAGTTTATTTAGATGAAAACGAAAAAGATATCCAAAACTTTAAAAATTCTGAATAGCGTGGATACATGTAGCTGGTGTCTGGTAGACAGACTCAAAAAATCAAATAGCTATCTTGTGGTTGACAACATTACCGCAGTAGGACATGTACATTTATGTGTGAAAATGATGATTAACGGAAAATTAATTCCAAAAGCCCCGATATGTTTTTGTATAAGAAGATAGGTTAGCATAAGGAAAAGTTCTATGGATTTTTAACTTAATTCTTACAAATCCATAGATCTCATTCATCCTCATTCATTTATGCATCTCAAAGAAGCCAAGTGTAAGTTTGAAAAGAAACAGTTTGAACCGCCTCTATTTTGACTTTATTTGATATTGAACAGGCTATTTATTTAACTCACCTTTCTAAATCGTTCTGAAATCAGTAGAAATTAGTAAGGACAGGTGACATCTACTTGTCTCAATTCCTTTTATATAGCTAAATAAAGTGCCAGGAGCTACATCGAGTGCTATTACCTCATGTATGACTTCTAATTCACCTACAAAATCATTATCAGCATCAAGATGATTAATGTATGAGAGGTTAATTGTTCATTCGGAAATAATTAAAATGTTTTCACTGACTATTCATATTTATTGTACATTTTTGGTATTTCTGATATTTGTAAGATTAAAATTACGTTTTGGTCAAATGCTACATGTAGATGTATGACATGTTTATCGTATAAATGTTATTAATTTTCGGTTAACACTGGAGGGAGTATCTTATTTTTCTCTCTATTGAGCATTGTCTACTTTTTTCATATCAATTACAATCAAAGTGTAAATTAGGTTGAGGTTGATTAAATTTGAATGAACTTATCTATAGTTAGCAGATGAAAATTTATTAAAATGTTTTCAAATCCTTTCTCAGATATACTTGTTCTTGTGGGTCTGTTCTGATGGACATTGTTTTCAGTAAAAGGCCTTAATTGCTTAATTCAAAACCTGATGCACATGCTGAGCTGAAGCATTTCTTATATTTTTAAGTACATGGTATAGAAAATTACAAAAGTCTTTATAAAAAGGTCATTATCATATTTTAAAATGATGTTGAAATTTACAATGGGATTAAGAACCTTCAAGTATTTCTGTATACATCTTAACCTAAACTTAAAGAAACGTCTACACTTCAAAAGAACATTGAACTCATCTTCAACAACGTCTATGCCATTCGATTTACAAAATAATCATAATTTCTCATTATGGTTAACATCATTATATCTACCCATTTCAACTGCTAAATATAGAAGTTGCCACATCTAAATTTTGACAATGCAGATCTGAGGTGTAAAGGAGAGTCACAATTCAAGTATCTTTCAACATATAAGAGAGTCTTAAATTGACAGTAATACAAACACTTACTAGAATTTTGTACAGAAGCATACCAACACTGTTTAAGATTATCAGAAAGCCTATCCTTGAATAAAGATAGAAAATAATCAGTATTGCCAACATCCAAGCTAATCGATGCATATCCAAAACCGTATCTAAATAGAATATTTTTGACACATATTGCCCAAGTGATGGGACCTGAATCCACCCCTGAATCATCTCTGATGAAAGAGCCTTATTGCATTGTACTCCTGGGCCACCTGGGCCTCCTTTCGAAATGCCCTGTTCGTAAGTCACCAAGGTAACCTAAGTGCTAAGTTAAAAAAAGGAATTTTAAGTTGAATTAAATTTGTAGTGGTTGCTTTGTTGCTTTGTGTCTGATCACTGCCTCCGGCCAAATCTTAATTTTCACTACAAATCTGTGAAAGCGAATTTGGAAGAGGCTGCCAGCAGGTGATTTGAGGAAAGTAGGTATAGGAATGGGTTCTGTTACGTGTGGATTAATCAAGATGTTGGCCATATGAAATTTAATGTTTTTATCTCAATTTTAAAGAAAGAACTATTGCTATAGATAACGAGCTTTTTATCGAAATTATTTCAAGTTAACCAAAACTCCAAAATATAAGTGTAAAAAGACGAAGGGAAATTTTAAGTTTACTTATCGTTAATCACCTTGCCAGTTTATCGCATTGCACTGTGTACATTCCGGTGTGCCAACAATCAACTATTAATTGAGGAAGAAAGAAAGACCAGCCTTCAACGGGTTCAAAGACAATGTCAATTTTGCATCGTCCCAGTAATCGAATCATTTTTATATGGAATGAGACTTTTAGCCTGATCTTCGTCGGAGTCTGCTTACTAGATATAATGATTCGTACCCAAATATGTGTAAATGTATAGAACAAATGTCGCCATGTACTACAACGATTTCCAAAATTTAGCTAAATATATATTTTTAAAAAACGTTAAAATTTTCTTGTTTGTAACTAGAAAATAGTATCATTTTTACGGCGCTTCAGTAATTGTCCTTTGTCATATTCTGATGCATGTACTGGTACAATACGCCGGTTGCCCCTGTACGGAAATAAACACAGTTTCAATTCATGATATACGATATTTTCAATCCAAAATGTGTGAAATATTCAGTATAAATGTACAGTTGTATCTTAACTTATAATTATTCATCAATGTTCAGGAGTATTTGATTGCGTAAATTTCTAAAGGAAAAGTGAGAATATTCTTCATTTTTTGTCTTGCCAAAACCACTAACGGATTCGTCATTCTTTGAAATTTCAAGCGAATTCATCAGTCATTTGGAGTTCCCTTGCACATGAGCTGCTTAACAAATTGGAAGAATATCACTTCATAAAATTCTGCGCATAACCTTCATTTGTTCACGTAACAACTTGTTATTGTCATTTAGAAAAAGGTCTGATCGTTTTTCTTCACGCCTCTGACCATTCGAAGCAGAATCTTACACTCGCACAATCCAAAATGTGGCTGCCTAAGTGAACCAATCAGAAAGATTCAAAGGATGTAAGGACTAGTACACTACACCCAGAAACAAACTACCCCCTTTCTAGAAATTTCTAGAACGTATCTAGAACGTATCTAGAAAATTTCTAGAACGGATCTAGAAACTTTCTAGAACGGATCTAGAAACTTTCTAGAACGGATCTAGAAACTTTCTAGAAACTTTCTAGAACGTATCTAGAAACTTTCTAGAAATTTCTAGAAATTTCGAGTTTTTATTTTTTTAGAGATATTCAAATAATTTAGATTTGGTCTGAAACTGTATGTCATCTTTTGCACAATTTGAAAATATGAACTACTTATGTTAATTAGGAAAGAAGATATTCAATGTTAAAGTTTCCCTCCTCTACAACGCATCCTCATTATAACGTCCCTGCTAGCGGAATACTACGCATTGCTTACGCGCGTCCGGCTCCATCTAATGACCTGTTACGCATCTTGTCTTGCATTAAGAATTGGATGTATTGGCATATGCAATGTGTTTGACAATTTCTATGGTTGTAATTGATTGTTGATTGCTCATTGTTTATTTCATATCTTGATATTAAAGTTGGTGTACCTGAGATAGTAAACCCTGCTGATAATATTGATCGTTAGCTTATGTCAACAACTTAAGTCAGCGTACAGCTTTGCCTTCAAACGTAGAATCAGAAATGAAAAGAAGTAAATTTGATATAATCAATTTAATGTTGTAATGTAAATTATTAGTTTTATAAAGCGTCTTATTCTTCGATGTTATTACTCTTCTTTATATATGTGCTAAATGTTCAATGCGTTGCACTATAGGAGCTGGTGCCTACAAATCAATCAGTATTCTTCTGATCATAAATAGCAGGATGTTTATATACAAAATAAGCATTTTGTAATAGCTGTGATCGAATCACAACGAATTTTCTATTTCATATCCCTATTGTTCAGCAACTCGGTATACTTCTAAAATGCATAAACGGGATCAACTTGTTTCTTTAGTCCCATCCTTGACATATTTGTCTGCCTGTATTTGGAAATCACTCTTATCAAACCAGCTGAGCATATAGTCCATGAGAGTAGTGTGCCCTATTGGTGTCACAAATACACATTTTGGAATGATTACCTTGTTTACACAAATATGCGACCATTTGAAAATTGTCTACGGAATATAAGTTCCCTGTCCAACATTTTACATGTTCCATGTATGAAAATAAGCGTACGACTCTCAACATTTTCCACCCTTGGAGATCTTAATTGAGGAGTGCACACATGGTATGGAGATCACGGTTATGTTCTAAAGACACTCAGTCATACGCGCTATGAAAATGTGATGTCGTTACGCGGATTTTCCTTTCTTGCGTACCAAGCCATCTTAGAATATATGCCAAAGGAATTAGCAAATAACGTTTCTTCTCTCAGTTCGTGATATTCAATCTGTAAACTTAACATTAGTGCAAAGAATAACCAAAAACGTTATGAAACAAATGGGTGAATGAGACACACAAAAAAAAACAATAACAACATTTTTGTGGGTTTAATTTAGGACATATTTGAAATAAATATGCAAACAAAAAATACCCTCGTCTTTTCAAAGACTTGGATATTATAATTGAATTGTTTGTAGGGGGGTTGACTATGCAAATAACCTCTGCTTGCTCTTAAGAAAATGAAAAGATTGTAAGAGTTAGTTCCCTGTCTCTAAATGAAAATATGAAGGCAACGTTTACACGTACATAATGACATATCGGAATGTTGAGAAAAAAGTGTTTTCTAGGTGTAAGCAATCATGCGCTTTTGACGTTTAATTCGATCATGAAAGTATTCGCAGTTTTAACTAAGCAATTAGTTAGTCTTAAGCTTTTCATTTCCCTCGCCGTCATCTTTGTTTATAGTGTGCGCGCTTACTACATGTACGACTACAATGCCTTTGGCGTGACACTAGTATACTCGATCTTTTTACAGATTGTTGAAACGACTTTACTTATTTGTTCAATTTATCGGCTTAATTGGGGTTGACGAAATTACAAACAAATTATGTGTATGCCTTTCTTGGATAATCTTAGGAAGTATTTTTTAATTTGTGGAAGATGAACTTACGCGTCGTATTATTTGACAACATAATTCAAAGAGCCATGCCGCTGTCCACTCACACAGTGAGTAGAGCTTCACAGTAATTCTCCAAGGTGTGTGTTTATATACTGAGTAGTAAAACACTGTGACAACATATTCAAGATTCGATCAAAATAATGTTAAATAGTTTCATCCTCCATGGTATGGTTTAAAGGTTTAAATATATTTTTATTCCAGAAGTGTGTTTGCTTCATAAACTTTTTCTTGAGAAACGATATATCAGATTTTCTCTATGCTGTACATTTTTGTTAGTAATACTGAGCAGTAACGGATTGCTATTTTTATTTGCCATTGATACATGAGAAACGGACATATAAATGTTAGGACGTCAAAATTCTGCATACATTTTACATGTGTACTGGTTAAAAGTCCTAAATAATCCTGCCAATCAATATTTACATTTGTGCTTGATGTAAAGAGGTTTTAAAAATTACGTTTGAGTCATTGACGCGCGTCACTTTTCGGTTTTCTTTGTCACTTTACTGAACTCATAAGCACTAAGATCCTAATTTTTTTAAACAACCATCTTGATAAAATAACATGTTGAGCCGTGAAGATAGTCCAGTATTTAATGAGTTTTGACAAATAGTTCAGTAAGTTTAACATGACGTCAGTCTGAAATGTAATCTTAATAACCGATTGTATATTATATATATACATTTGTATTTGTACTCTTATACCACCATTGGTGGTCTTTGGAGAATAAAGAAGTTGAAGTTGAAGAAGTTGAAGTTGCTAATACATATAAATATAACCTTTGTTGCTCACGGGGGCTTTGTGATTTTCACAGTAAATTGAATCAATTTTAGAGAAAACCTATTTAATTACCATCTGACATTGATAACAGGTACCCATTTAATAACCATTTCCTAATTGATTTTGATGTTTTCAACTATAGTGGTATTTTATGTCCATGTGTTTAAAGATACATATCAATTTGTATCATAATTTAGTAAGAACTCAGTCATAATGACATGTACGCAATGTTATGTTATTCACATATTTTTGTATGCATTTAATTATGTAAGAAAACAACATAGATATAATCCAATTACTGTCGATGGTTTCAACGTATTGATAGGAACAAAGTAGAAATGACATTCCTTTTCCCCTTACGATTTCATTTAGAAAAATGGATTCAGATGTATAACCGCTTTACTGGTAACGTCGGTGTTAGAAATCTACATTTGAATATGACATGTTTTGTAAGTTTTCAAACAGTCATTTTAAAGTGACACAGAGTATGCATTGAGATTTTTCATATTACACAGATAATAGCTAAAAGACCATGGGTCCTTAGTGAGGTTCTAATCGTCTCCCTAAACATGTTTTCCTGTTTTAAATTTGGAAACGGCCATGTATGTTTAAAAGTTAAAACTTTTTGGTCACATTTACATGTTCATTACTCAACACTTATCAAACACTACAAACCCATATTTCTATGTTTTTCTGCTGTAATTAAGTTTCCAAAATAACGTTTTGCTCAATGTCGCACGCCATTGTCCGTTTTTTTTTATCACACATTACGACTGAAAATTGCTTATTGTCGCTATACTTAACTGTTAAAAATCGGGATGCTGAATTTCATAAAACACCACTACTTATCGATGAAAATAACATCATTTATAAAGTTTGACATATTTGACTCCAACAACATTTTTGTGCCCCTTTAACCAAAAAAAGAAATCAACAAGACATAGCGTCAGTACTATCATGTAATTGTGAGTTTAACTTTGTTCGACTGTGTAAGTTATGGCAAAGAAACTGTCATGTAAAGTCGTCTAATGCTTAACGGGATTTATCATAGCTTACTATCTCGTTCACTCTTTCAAATACGAAAGGTTTTAAAAGGAATGATGACGAGTAACTGCAATAAGAATTATTGTTTTACGTGCAATTTACCCAGTGAACCGTATCTCCTGAACAGGCAAGTGTATGGAGAAGCGTAACCCGGAAAGAATATGTCGGAATTTCAAAGGTTTCAGTTTGAATTAACAGTGTATTCTACAATACACAACCGGGCTGTCCAGACATAGACGGGAATGCTCAACTTTTGCTGAAGACGACATGTTACGCAATTCAGTCAACGAAAGGGGACATGTTTATTACCATGGGACGGTAGAGGCTGCAGTTTTAAACACATTTATCATAATTTGGCTACAAGGGGGATATGGGCTGGTCTTCATGTTTTTATAAACAACAAGTCGAAATTGCGCGCGTGTGGCGCAGGCTTAAAGCTCTCCCCCCAAATCGAAACATTTTAAATGCAATTTTTAACTGGTCATCCTCAATCCCCAATTCTTGGGTTAAACGTGTAAAAGCTCTTTTTGTACGTGCTTATATTGATATCACCGATAACAAGTTTAGTTTTTCCGTTGTCAAAGATATGCTGTTAAAACATGATAAAACAAAATGGTTTCATAGTTTATGGAATGACAACGGCAACCATAACGGAAATAAGTTACGCACATATCGCACTTTTAAACTTGCAACATTCACTGAAAAATATGTTAAATGTATCTCCCCAAGGGAACATCGTAGTATTTTAGCTAAATTTCGCTGTGGTACCATGCCCCTACAAATCGAACTTGGCCGCTTTACCCGTCCAACTACCCCCTCTTTTAAACCGTATATGAACACACTGTAGTTTTAATGTTGTTGAGGATGAATGTCACTTTTTAATTACTTGTCCATTTTACTCCGATTTAAGGTATGACCTCTTCTCTAAAATAGCCAATTTTGAACCAACTTTTCTGTCCATCTCATCGTTTGATAAGCTAACTTATATAATGTTAAATGACCTTTTTTTCCCAATCTCTTGCCGCAACTCTACACAAAATGTATAAGCGTAATCTTCACCAATAATGTTTTATACCCCTTTATACCTATTTTACCAATGTAATATATTTGTATATAATAATGTGTTTGCGTGAGAGTGGATAATCTAGCAAATTCATGGAACTTATTTAAATTTAAATTAACAATTTTATTGCCAGGTCTTTGAATCGAATTTTTTAAACCGGATAATGTATCAATACTCTGCATGTCAGGAGTTAAATACTTCCAAAGTTTTATTGTGTCAGGTAAAACGTTCTAGCATATAACGCTGTCCTACATTTTATCTGTTCGGACGGATGAATTTTCTCCGAGTTTGTCGTTATTTTTAGGTGTTGTAGGTAGAATGTTACATTGATATTCAGGCACGGGATTATTCTTACTTTTGAAGAACGTTGTCAATTTAGACATGTCTACGTTCCGACAGGTTTTAATAAGTTTGTTCATAAATACTGTTTGGCGATCCATCGAAGTGCACTTGTGTGATTTTGTGCCGATCGGTGGAATACATAAACACTGGGAAAAGCTTAGTTCAATAACGAGCGGTAAGCGGGTTATGAGAAGATGTTATTTTTTAACTGGGCACCTAAAAGTTCTCCTCATACACTCATAAACAAATAAAACAGACTTAGAGAAGAAGTGTATTGACAATGTTTATTCCAGCTCGTCAACTGAAGCAGGGATCGTATAGACAGGGATATGAAACAAATAACTGACTGTACTACATTACTACTACACGGGGGTTACACAACTCGTCTCGTTCATTAGCAGGTCACGCTCCATCGCACATGTCTATACGATCCCTTACTGAAGACACAGGAGAAGTGCGAGATTACAGTTACTATTTTGACCAGACTTTCCAAGTACTAATTAACTTCCTTGAAGTGCTATAAACTACTGTCGGCGATCTCTTACATAATATCTTTATTATCATTTCCTGTTCCGAGACAGCTTTGTTTTATTGTTGTATGCCTCGCTGGCTGGCTGTTAATTAGATAACATCATTGTTGAATGAAGCTTCACCGGTTCGTTCATGCAGGGTACAGCGTCTGATAAACTAGGTTGAATATGATACCGTATATATGACAAAATGTAAATTATGCTGTTTTCATTATGTTCAATCTTAATCCAACTATATATTTTAATGTCATTATCTTTTTAATGTCTAAAGCATGTATCCACCTACTTTGAATTGACGGGAAAAAATGAATAACGATAAGTCAATCCAGTATTAGGACGAGATAATGTTTATTGTACTTTTACTGAAGTGAATCTCTCATTAATGATGGCACAGAACGTTGGTGCCCCTTTCTCTGTTAGAGTGGCAATTGCGTTAACCGGCACTGCCAGGTTTGTAAACATCATTTTTCAAGTCATTCTGATTCCTATCCATTGATGATCAGAAACCCATATCGGAACGCATGTCGCGCGAGGTGAATCCCCTGTCGAAAGTAATGAAATGATGAAAATTTTAAATCAATCTATCAATTGTATCATCATAAGATTGTCCTTAAAATTTCACAGACAAATAGTTAACTTAAATGCGATTTTATACACAGCGTTGTAAGAGACACTGAACCAGACCTTTAAAGATAACTTTGTATATATGTACGCCTTTGTGTTGTTGACATAACATAAACATTATTAATTTAGCGTAATAGCTAACATCATTTACGTCAATGTTTTGATTTGGCCACTTGCAGTACATTGTCTTGAGAGATGTTTTGATATTGTAACAAGCTTGTTCACCATTCCTATGCCGTTTTTATATGTTATTAAATGTTTATCCATCAAGTGATAATGTTATATTGAGGAACGATTGTTCTACTTCGCACATTTCATTAAAAAAAACAATTTTTGTAAGCACACGTGCATTTCATGCTTCTTTTACAAAACCTCGCATTTATAAGTTGGTTAGCGTAAGCATTTTCCTTTTAGTATTGAATGATAAAAACAATATATGTTAAGCAGTTTTCTTTAGGCTTTAGGACTTTTAAACGATTGCATAGACGTAATAACAACTACGATTCTCTTTCATTATATAATCTTTTCATATTGTTGGGTGTAGTGATCTTGATGGAGATCGGTTCACTAGATTCATATCTAATAGACCTGTATGTGATAGAGGCTATCACTTTGAAGACGCCTTAAATTCCTTCATCACCTGTCTAAATGTTAATGACATAAAACTTAAGGCATATTTCTTTCAAAAAAGGTTTAATCTGACGTCAATTCAATTTGGTCACCCGGGCTCATCACAAGAGGCTAACGAAGGACTGTTACAAATCTGTTAATAATTTTATCACTTTATCAAAGAGATTTTCGGAATTCATCAATCGTTTTCCTATGTGCCCTGCACATATCAAACAACATGTAGTTATCAGCGGTATAAAATAAGTTTGTAAACATTAATTGTTTCATTGAAAAGTGTCCAACATAATCAGGCATCTATTGGGTCCTGTTTACTGTATGTATGTCTTCATTCATCCATATGTACGTCACTTTTTATGTAATATTTTATTTGTTAAGAAGCGCTATGTAATGAAATAAAATATGTTTAAACCACAATATAATTCATGTAGTGACAGATACAAACATGTCCCCAAAGCCTCTTTCTTCATAAGCTCGCATAAATCATTTATAAAAAGGCAATCGCAATGTATATACGTTATGTCAACTATAATTACTTCTTTTATTAATGCTTTATTGCAAAGTTATATATAACATAAAATTGTTATAATATAACGACAACCAAAACAAACTACATGCGTCGGAACATCTTGAAAACGAGCGATCTAATTAGCGCCGATCATTGTGAAGCTAATAAAGGAAGTGCGCTATAAATAGACTGCCCCTTGTGCAGCGGAAAGAGACGCGTTAAAACGAGGAAGATTTAAAATTCAATATTAATTATCTCTCTTTCTATTGATGCAATCTCGTTCAAAATTTCACAATAGGCAAAGAAAACATGGGGATTTTAAATTAGATTATAATATTTGAATATTTTGAAAAGATTGAAAACTCGAAATTTCTAGAAATTTCTAGAAAGTTTCTAGATACGTTCTAGGAAGTTTCTAGATACGTTCTAGAAAGTTTCTAGATACGTTCTAGAAAGTTTCTAGATACGTTCTAGAAAGTTTCTAGATACGTTCTAGAAAGTTTCTAGTGCGTATCTAGTGCGTATCTAGTGTGTTTCTAGTGTGTTTCTAGATACGGGGTATGTTTATTTATTGGTGTACTGTAAGTACAAAGAACTAATTTTCGAGTGTAGTATTTGTAAGGTTTGAACCAAATTATGGTTATGAGTGTATTCCAAACGGTGATCTTTTCACAAGATAAATGTGATTGGTTCGGTAAGGCGTTCGGCTCAGATGTCCCTGCACTATGCTAGCTATCGAATACAATCATTGTAGCATCGTTAGACCATATTGTTCGGAATCCACTGAACTATTTTCTATCTGGGTAAGGAACTTTCCCTTAGTTTGAACAGGGCCAGAGTTAAAGTGGGGTTTTTTAAATTTATATGATCTATTATTATACACGTGAGTCTATGAATCTGCAGCATGTTTCAGAAATTAAAAAACATTAATCTCCGGTGTCTGTATGGAACTGCTTCTCTGAGAGGTTTATAGAAGTTGACTAGGTTATAAGTCATCAGCAGTCTGGTTAAATCAACCGTGTTCCGAGGAATAAAAGTTTCAAATATTGATTCTATCGAGATTCGAACTCTTTCTGTCTAGGCTATCCCCTTCAGTAGGTCCTAGTGGAGAGGATAGCCTTGACAGAAAGAGTTCCTACTGGAGAGGATAGCCTTGACAGAAAGAGTTCGAATCTCGATAGAGTCAATATTTTGAAACTTTTATTCCTCGGAACACGATCGATTTTAATCAGACTGAAGTCATTAGAATTCTTTATTGTGACGTGTTTTTTGTTTGTGTGTAGATGATCATAGTAGTACAAACACCAACACTGTTTAATAACGGCATCAATATATACTCAAAAACATCAAAATATCATTATATCTGGTATAGCTTATAAATCATTGAATGACAGGACTAATTTGAGCATGTTCATAAAACGTATCTAAATGTAAACGATGAAGTAAGGACAGAAAACGCCTCTGTCGACAGGTTTTATAGAGAAACTAATTGCCCGGGGCGACTTACTATCCAACTACTGGTAATATCGTAAGATCAATGGTATCACTAATTATGTTTAGGTTCAGATTATCAGCTTAAATGCAGTGAAGCTAAACATTGATATCTGAATCTGAATCTGATATCATGTTACGTCCGACACCCAGCTATTTGCACATTTCTATCAAGTTAGAAGCTTGCCTCCAACACAGTTTTGTCATCTTAAGGAGACATTCACGGTTTTTTATTTGGCTTTAATGTGTGTCACAACAACACATTTGATGATATCTTTTAAAAACATTTCACATATTAATTCAAATTATCCCAAATACATGACTATTAGTATTTTTCAGTGAAAGTCTAACAGCATCCTTATATGAAAGCCGAAGCTTATATATATTACGCACTTTTTACATGAAAATTTCAAACACTCTCAACTCAAATTTTCTCTTGCTCTACCTAACTTTCCAAAGTTACATTTGACCAACTCTCTTTGTCTGGTAATTCATTCCTTAATACCTTTGTGTTCTCACTCATTTCAACTGATCAACATTGAAGGTATATTTTGCAGTATGTTAGTACTTATCGATAAAATGGCCCAAACATCTCAAGGAGTGTCTCTTTTATGATCATCATCTTGGTACAACTAGTACGTGAAGCTCGATGTTACAAATATTGGAAGGCATCCACTGAACATTAGTTATAGACCAACTGGTATTTGTAATGATAAATGCAAATGCATGACTTTAGAATTACTAACGCTTTTGTCATTTCCACAAATAATTTACTTACACTTTACAGCGAACACTGGGAGGCTTATATCTATCATTTTTGATTATACACAAAGAAGGGCGAAATGATTATGCGACCAAAAAATGTCTGATACGAAAGAAGACAATGTGTCTGAAATAAAGATGGTATGATACTATAGAATCGATATCTAACAATGTCACAGTGTAAGAAAAAATCATAATGTCGTTTCTTTTTTATATATGTATTTTCTTACAACCCTCATATGAAAGTGTCTCAAAATAATTAATTACACTGAGAAATGAAAGTGAATCTTACTTCTTTCAAAATAAGGCGTTTTTAGTGAACGGATATATCTAGTATCTGTGTCTATTTTAAAAAAAGCACATGCTTGTAACATTAATCGCACTAGTGCACACCAATATTTGGTAAACACAACGAATGCACACATACTGCATATCTCTCAATATTATTCAAGATCCTCACTCAAGTAATCTACCTCGTAAGTTATTTAAAAAATATTTACGTATTCAGGTAGTAAAGTGGATTTTTAAAGACTAATTCTTAATGTTACTAAAAACCCGCATGAACCAAGATATCGGAAATATTAAGATTTTGCTTATAACCAAAAAAGCGGAAACGGCAGCCGCTTTGGTCAATCTAATAGCAATGCTAATGCTGTGTTATTAAAACGGTTTATTTACAACATTGCTTTCATAAAACATAATTCATTCTTTGTTCTCAGTTCTGAGTTTAGGTAAATTCAACAGCTGCACATAATACTAGTTCAGCCGCGTTCAACTGTCTATAATTTATCCGTTCGTGCACAGCTAACTATAGATTTTTATATGTCCAAGCCGACAGCGGTTGTCTAAATTTTTCAGGTTCTGAAAAGATCATTCATTGCAATCATTTAAACGATAATTTCTTAGTAAATCATAATGAATTTTTCAAAACGTAAGTGATTCATAGAGTCATTGTCATTCATAAATCATTATACATCAGTTTGAATTGTATGGGTTGTCTGCATTCTCTATGTTTTCGCTATGCATAATCCAAGCCATAGGGTACCCCTTTCGTAATTACATATATGTATATACAAATCAAAGATAGGACACTCAAAAATGTGTATATCTTTATCAAGATAACAACAGCAAGAGTTGAATTTTTTTTCAAATATATGTTCCATGTTTATCATGATTTATACGATTATATCTATAGGTGAAATAGCTTCAATTTTCTAAACCGAAAATAGCAATTAATTGTAAAACGGTCACCTAGGTTTATATTTCAACGACTCAAATCATGCTTAGGATGTGGTAGATTCAATATGTTGAAAACGATTTCAGGCTATCTAAATAAAAATTTGTGAACATTACACTACACACCTAATATTCTCTAATATTACATGAAGATGGCTATCAGTTAACCATGATGAGAAATGTTCAACTAATCTGCTGAAGATTGGGATTATTAAGGTTAATCCTCGGGCACCATCTGCAACTATAAGACAAACCGTTGGACAAGGGGATGTCATAGGTTCCCATTTGTCTCTGCAAACAGGTACAATATCATAAGGTATACCTAGCCACTGTTTACATTGAAATGATCTGTACATAGCATAATTTGTGTAGTTTCCTTGGCAATATTGGGCATATTGATATTTCAAAAGGTCTATTATACAATTCCAATTGCAGCCATTCTGACCGTTAAACAAACTTGTAATATCTACAACGCACATGTAGTGGGGATCTTTTATACTTATGTATGACTTTTGACTTTTGATGTAATTGTTTATAATGTTTTGAATGAAGTAAGAATGCTCGAACGATTATTGGTATTTTTACCTTTTCTTATATTTTCAGGATGAAAACACTCTTTCTTTCGTTTATCATCTGCCTGTTTGAGGCATGTTCTTCCTCAAACCATGCACTTCGACTTGGATATTTTCGGTTGTTTCAACAAGTATAAAGTCTATAAGTATAAAGCTATATCTTTTCGATAAGATAACATGCATAAGATCGCCGAAACATGTCATAGATTTGAATGTGCAGCCTAATGTTTGAACGTTACAATAATGAATTATTGAAGCTTAGATGCTCTCGTGAAATACGAATGTTATAATATGGTCAAAATAAACCATTGTTTTACCAGTTTTGACTTTTCATTAATCTGAATTTATCTGATGACAAAGTGATAACAGAAACATTGAACGTATTTGATATTGGCTCCACAGCTTGTCATACGACCAACACAGCTGATATCATCCTGGCAGTGGCAGACTCCAAACTGACCGCCTACCGTAGTTACTATGGTTACAGTCTCTCCCCTGGACTCAGTCGCTTCATCAAGACCTTCATCTCCCAGTGCGACTACTCCAAGAACCATCTGGCTATCGTGGCCTACAGCAACACTGTCCGCTATATATCTCCCTTCTCTAACAACCCAACTCAACTTCTTCACTCTCTCAATGCTTGGAGACCGGAATTCGGAAGCGCTGCTACCAATCTGGCTCTTCAATCCATCAGGAGCTACTTTCCAGCCAACTCACGGCCAACTGCTGCTCAGGTTGTAGTTGTTGTCACTCCACAAAAGTCTCACAACTATCAGGCCACGGTATCTGAAGGTCAGCTGCTCCGTCAAGACGGCGTTGGCATCGTTGGCGTTGGATATGGTCGCTTCAGGCCAGTCCATGAACTTGTTGGAGTGACCGGAAATCCTCATCAAGTGTTCCTGACCCGATCTGCTCGCCACCTCAGTTACACTGTGCGCCACATCAAGAAAACCATCTGTCTTCGTGAGTACTTGCAGAGAAGAATGCTTTGTTGTGTTGAAATATCATTTAATTATTTCATTGTGTATTTCATTATAGCATGTATATAAGGAAAAGTATAAACTATTAATTATCAATACTTTTTTCAGACATCTACATTTACATTTCTGATAATTTGTTCAACTTATTGTTACTGGAAAACATCATATTTGTGGTAATAGGTTAAGTACAGTGATAATGAGCATGACATGAAATTCTGGTAGAAAACGAGGCAGTGAAGCGTCAATTATTTCAACCCAATTCTGGGAATCTATCAAAAGCAAAACAAGTTGAGTTGAAAGAGTTTTAAGGGTAGTGTTACTAGTTTTCATGAAAATGGTACGCGTGTTTTGGCTTTGGCACTTCTATCTCTCATTGGAAACTAATAATTGTCATGTAATTGTAAAGATTTATAAATATATGAAGTATATTGAATGAGTGGTGGCATAATTTATTGTTTGACTCGTATGGGATTCAAATGAAACGCCATCAAAGATAATTAGAGTGTACGTGTGTACATAGTCTGATAATGATGCGCTATTGTAAAATGTTCCCTTTTCTTTCTCTTAAAGATGCCTCAGCCCTGGCTCGCACAACTCCAGCCCCGACTCCGCCAGCAACAACTCCTTAAAGAAGGAGCACTTTGATTCATAAATAAAAGTATTCTGAAAAGGAGAGACTTTTGGGATCTCAACAATAAACATTACATTCTGCTATGGCAACAGTATACCATTTTGGTACTACTGGGACTATTTCATGGTGAATTTAACAGTTATCAAATAAAACGTTTATACATTACACCTTTTTTGTCTTCTTTAACAAGTGAACTTGAGGTTCACAAACGAGACAACAGAATGATTTCAAGCACCATCAACACCTCCTCTGAAGTATAACATTCGGAATGTAGTCCAGTTTTAAATTTGGATAAAAGTTTTCTGTTTTGATTAATCTGCCTTTTAAAAGGTATGGCATACCTCAAACTTTTAAACGTGAGTACTGTAACGGTGTGTGTTATACATTATTTTGAAACAGTTACAATTTTCAACGAGCGTAGCGCGGTTGGACAATATTGTGCAACAACTACAGTACAGTTACAGTTTTCAACGTGAGTACTGTACTAAGCACTGTTACAATTTTCAAGTGTGAATCTATCTTAGATAATTGTGATCTATCTTATGTCTAATACCTCTTGGCTTTTGCTACAAGTTGAATCAGTTCTAAAAGACAAATTTAATCAGTCCTGGCGCTCGGAGGTTAAATCCAGTTCCAAAGGACAATATTACAAACTTTTGATAGAAAAACCTAGTTTGACAATCGTCTCTTCTTGTCAAAATATATTTCAGCTTATATCATCCTGGCAGTGGCTGACTCCAAACTGACAGCCTACCGTAGTTACTATGGTTACAGTCTATCACCTCGACTCAGTCGTTTCATCAAGACCTTCATCTCCAAGAACCGTCTGGCTATCGTGAAGTATAGCGACACGGTCCGCTATATATCCCCCTTCTCTTACAACCACGGTATCTGAAGGTCAGCTGCTCCGTCAAGACGGCCTTGGCATCGTTGGCGTTGGATATGGTCGCTTCAGGCCAGTCCATAAACTTGTTGGAGTGAACGGAAATCCTGACCCGATCTGCTCGCCACCTCAGTTACACTGTGCGTCACATCAAGAAACCATCTGTCTACGTGAGTGCTATGTTTGCCAGTAAAGGTGCATCCTTCGACGCCTAAAATATATCACTTATTACATAGTATTTTCACAAATATTTCATGGTTTCTTTTCACATTTTAGGAATGCAATTGTATTCAGTTACACCAGCGTGAGGTTCACCACTATGAACACATGTGTAAAAGTTTCCATATTTTACTTGTAACACATCCTTATTTCAATCATTTAACGTACATAAACGTATATGTTTATTTACAACTTTAGAAACATTCTGTAATTTAGAGTATTTTGTGATAAAATTTTCTACTGTTGCAGTGAGTAAAATACCAAAAAGTTTCTTATTCTTGGATGTGACATTCAATGCCACTGATGAACATTTATCTGGAGCATTTTGGTAAAATATTGATGCATGTATCATATTTGTTTCATTTCAGTCGCCTCCGCGCTGGCTCGCACAGCTCCAGCCCCGACTCCGCCCCTTGAAGATGACCGATTCACCAAAGTAATCTGAAAGAGAGAGAGAGAGAGAGAGAGAGAGAGAGAGAGAGAGAGAGAGAGAGAGAGAGAGAGAATGACAGAGAGAGACAAAGAGAGACAGAGACAGACAGAGACAGAGACAGACAGACAGACAGACTGACAGACAGACAGACAGACAGACTAGGACTTCCCACCATTTATATTTGTTGATATTAGTTGTTGATGACATTCTTAAATCGTTCTGTTCATTGATGTATGGCATTATTTTATGGAGATACAATATCAATTTGCTTTAAGGCAATTCATAAAGAAGTATTTAAACACCTTTGAAATAAAGTGCTTCTGCAGTAAAAACTTGTTGTTTGTTATCAAATGAACTTGACTGCATTGGTATGCTTTAGACAACAAAAAAGGATTTCAAGTTATATCAATACCACAGAATCGCCTATACAACATTCATATCCTATTTGGTTAAACGAACAACGGCGAATACAGCATATGTACACACGTTACTAGTTTGAAGTAACGTTTGTAATAAAAGGTAATAAGGAAATATTTGTCCTGAAAGTGAGACCTTTTCATTATATCTTTGTGTAAATCTATGAAATGTTCAGTTATAATTTGAAAATAGTTTATTGTTGTGTTTCGGACTTTTCTTTATATTCGTGTAAGATCACCTGGAATATATTCAGCAATGTTCACCTTTGTGATAAAACAGGAGTATGACGGAACAGTGACTTGACCTTGTATTCTAAAAGAAGGATATCTTTTCTAACAATATGTTTTTCTGTCATGCAAAGAAATAATGTGTATCATTTGTAATATCTTGATATAACTGTCTTCATGATTTATCTTAGAAAGAATGAGTAGACTCAAATTAAGTACGTATGACATTAATAACAATACATAAAAAAGCGTACTTAATATAAATAATAATATCTATGTCTCCCTGACGAGGTCAAGTATAAAAGCCAAATAATGCAATAAGGGTTAGATTCTACGCTCATTAATTGACTTATATGTTAACGTATTTGAAAATAAAATTCGATTTGTCAGAAGCCTACAAAATAAAGTTCAAGTTTTATCAGAAAATGGTAGCTCATCTTGTAAATAAGTGGTGTCCCGATCGATACACCTTGTTATATGCAATATTACATCAAATGAAAGGTGGAAAATCGAGTAAACTTCCTAAATCTCGTTTTGTCTAGATCTGAACATAAATCCAAATCTACTCGGCTGTTCTAAACAAATTTATCACATAAACAAATAAAGGATGTCACAGCAATGTTGCTATAATCAAAAGTTTGTATATATATTAAGTGAAGTTATTTATTGAAATTTCAAAGGCTATTATGAAATAAATTGTGAATTTCTTTGTCATCAATAACTCGAGTTATGTTATCAGAACGCATGCTTCAACTAAACCCCATATCGGATTTTAGAACATCTCCAAAGAATAGGCGAATGGGTCCGGATGTTACTGTTAAAGTTTACATTGCCACAAACAAATTTAACTATGTTCTTTGGAATATATGAATGTCTGATTTCAATATTGTATATTGCATCCAAGGTCGTTACTCAATTTGGAAATGAATGCCGTTTTTGAATGTCATTTTTGATGGGCTCACACACCCTTTTTGTGACGTCATAAACAGAATCATTGTCTCGTGATATCTACATCTATCGTAAAAACATCACAGAAAAAAAGCAATAATTAACGATCATAGAAATAAATACATCTATCGTAAAAACATCACAGAAAAAAAGCAATAATTGACGATCATAGAAATAAAAAGTGATCATTCTTCATTAATATTACCTTATTGTATAATTCTTGGCCCGTTGAAGTTTTACAATTCCAATCAGGGAAATAGAACAATAGATTCCGTTTGAACCATTCAGTCTTTCCCACGCTATTGGGTGATCACGCTGTTGTAATCACCCTAAACATGCGATGTTATACAAGACTATTGTAAGGAGGGTGCGCCATTAACTCAGTTGATTTCATACATGAAAAACAACAGTAAACAACCTGATCCAGCAGACGACAAGAGTACTCATGTTGGTTCATTAAAAATCACATGCATGAATATGTACGAAAGCAACTTCCCTCACTCAATTGTTGTCTTTATTTTTCTCAGAAATAGCTAGGCCTCTTCTTAGTTGTCAATGTAGGATTTTGTCATAAGACACTCTAGATGTTTGGAAAGGTTTAGTGGATTTTTGACATCACACCCAGGTCTTTCAGACAATGCTGCTAAAGCCATTTTCCCTAATTATATGTCTAGTGGCTATGTTACTAAGTATAACTACTACAAGAATAGTAAATAAAAGAAAATTAATGAAAAGTTTCAGTTGTCTCAACATTTAATTAAGTAGAATCTCGAAAGGTCTTACACAGCCAAAATGCATCACTCATTTATGACAAAATAAGGTGAACATGATAAATGAGGACATAGTTTTTAGTTTCATGAATTGTTTTGGTGTCAAAATGCCAAAAAGTCTTACCAGACACGTCTCTTCAGGTGACACAATAAAGTCATCTTTTGTGAAACCGTTCAGGCCCAAATAGTGTCCCAAAAAAGGGCAGACATATGATTGATAAAACACAATATTTGGTCATCTTGAAGTGAATGGTCATAGTTATTGCTTAGCATATTCAAAAAGGAACACTGAAGTTAGCATAAACAACTTTAACTCTTATCATCAGACGCTTTATTTAAGCCAACGACATGACGACGTCACAGTGCTATGACAACACACTTGCAGATTAAGAGTAGTGCAGTGTCCAGAAACAAACATTTTTCACGGAATCGAAATGAAAATGATTTTGAAGGATAAACAGAATCTAAACCTCATGTCTGCTGATATCAAATATATCAAACTAGTTGATAAAAGTAAAAATATCCTAGGCAAACCTTGGATATTTGTGAATTTTTTAACTCGTGTTGATATATTTGACATCAGACGAAACTTGGGTGAGATTCTCTATTTCAGCCATTATAACCCCTGTTCCACAGATTATATTCCTAAGAAAATATTAATACAGTCAGTACAAAACAAAGAGTGTTAGTGTTTACTGGAGGGATTACACTGACTCGCCATAATTCACATCAGTCACAAAACATGCACAAGTTAAAAAATCTACTGCTGATGTTATTATTCTAGGCTTCAGAATATCATTTTGAACTTGTGAGACATAATAGACAAACGTGTAAACATTGGCTCTGGTTAGCATGAGATGCTGTCTTCAATATGTTAAAGATTGCAGTGGCTGATAAACATCATCAACTTTCAACTGAACCTTTTATTTATACTAAGTTATAATAGATGTCCTTATGTTTTGTCAATTCTATATGTATCATTGTTTTATGTTCCAATTATCGATATGAACAAACCATTTCTATCAAATTGTTTATTGAAATGATAACTGAGTTTTAGCATATTTATACCCCTTTTTCCAACACCAACTAGAATAAAATTAAGTCCATGTACTAGTATTGATAATTTCCTGTTCTTTGGTCCATTACATTCGGGCTCTTAATTTCATATGTGTGACCTAAAATGTATGAAAGGCTCCTATCTAATTCACAAAGTGGTACAAAGATATGATAACTTGCCAGGGTCAGGGTGTGAATTAGATCAGACTAGATCATAAATTTACGATTACAACTCAAAACTTCTGATTTGTTTAAATTAATTCTTGTAGATAATTTTTATTTTCACGTGAGAGTGTGGTGATAATATATTTAATACGATGAATGTTTTTTACTGAAATTGTATTCCATCAGGATCATTATTTATTCTTTTTCATACTGAAAGAGGTCAGATGCCTGTATATATATATATATATATATATATATATATATATATATATATTATAGTTATATACATACAGCTGCATGTCAAAAGTTTGTTCACATACTTGAATATACTAGTGCAAATATCATGTAATTTGAGATGCCTTTGAGGTATCGTAGCGTTGCAAAAAAGAAACGTATGGTATTGAATTTTCAATACACATATGATTATCAATTCTTTTTTAAGGCCAAGGTTTATTATCTTACCTTACAGTTAAATACTCGCTTTTGATTGGTCTTTAGCCGGGGTTCTTTAACTCGTGTAAACCTCCAGGCGGGATACAAATATTAGGTCTATTTGCCGAACAGTCTAGCATTTGCCGAACACCGTAACAATAGCAGTATATTCCACGCACGGTTGGAGAGGGTAAGTACGTTATGGTAGTAAACGCAGTGTTGAGTTTGCAAAAAACATCGTCTGCTAGCCTAGATGTCAACAATATGGCAGATATATGGAATTGACAAGTAGGTCTACTGAAAACACTTGTTGTATATTGCCTTTGAATTTTAAATTCTCAATAAATAAAAAGAAAACATGTTCGGTAAGATAAATTCGTTGTCAGACCACACCTCGGGGTAGATGAAATTTTGTATCCCGCGAAAGTGTCCTTGTATACGCCTGCGGCTCGGCCTACAAAGACACTTACGCGGGATTGCGGCGAGGTCTGCAAGGACACTTTCGCGGGATACAAAATTTCATCTACCCCTCGGCGCGGTCTGACATTTTATATTATACCCCATAATTACCCGTAACAGTTTTGGCAGGTCATTGCAGTGACATGGGGTCTAAATTCCGAAAACACTAATTTTTAATTATCCGTAAAATCCTTTATAATTTATCAACTTCTTTAAACATAAGTAGTGTCTGTTCCTTAGCACAAAGTCAATGTGATTATGTTAGTTTTAATCTCAGAGAGTCGATATGGAACATTTTATTCGACATTTAACGAATTCGAAATTTCGAAAATGTGACCCCTTCTATATCAATATGCCAAAATTCAAATTTTTTGCACAAGTGACCAGATAATGCCAAAATGAGTTCAAGAATGGCTATTTCACACATGGACAGTGGGTGATCCATTGTCAGTCTTGCTGAACTTATTCTATTGACGTTGAAACGAAACCCAAATTGCATGATATTTGCACTACCATTCAGTGGTAAATGAACAAACTTTCGGTATGCAGCTGTACATACATTCACATCAGAGCGATTATAAAACATCAATTTTCAACAACATTGCATAATGTATTAACATGGCAAGATTTTATAATATCATATGATTTTTACTTATTCTGACAGTCGAGAATTTTCTAATATATGGTGAATAAATTTATACTTTTAATATTTTGTACTGTAGTGAATGATAAGAAGGACACGGAATTATTATTCATCTACGATTACATTTAAATCGCAGAGCTTACATATTCTCTCTTTGTATTGGCCGTTTTTAACCAATGAAAAGTGAGATGAACACGGGAATCTTTTTAATGAACACTTCTTTCTTTATGTTAACACATGCTAAGTATATAGTTTTACACTGATCAGTTTTGAGATTAGAATGAAAAACATATTTACTGGGCAATGACATTTTTCGCACAATGTTTGCATATATATATATATATATTTGAACTTTGTAGTAATTAACCGAATGAATGCTTTGTGTAACTCAACAAAATGTACATTTAAACGTTTCCATGACCAATTAAAGAATAAGAAATCTTTAACGTAAGAGGCGCTTTTTTAACCTGTCTGTCATATGATAGCTACATGTTCTGACATTTTTGGGGCATTCTATATAAGGGCATAATTTACAAATTCAGCCAGTGATTGTTACAATGTCTGTTTATCATTACATAAACGGTACAACCCGATTTTCTTAAACCTGTACCAAATGCAAAAGTAGACAATTTTTATGAAATTGAATTTATGAAGAATAATTGCTAATTTATTTCCACCAATGTATTTGATATCTTTATCGTTTTATATTTGTTCCGGGAGAAGCATTTATATAGGCATTTGCTGCTTATTTGCTACTCCTTTTTCCTTTTTGTATAGATATTCATGTCATGAAATCTAGCACCGCCTTTCGCAACAAGAGGAAAAGTACATAATGAATATATATGAACACTTAAACGCACTAGTGCACACCAATATTTCGTTAACACAACGAATGCACAGATACTGCATATCTCTCGATATTATTCAAGATCCTCACTCAAGTAATCTACCTCGTAAGTTATTTAACAAATATTTACGTATTCAGGTAGTAAAGTTGAGTTTTAAAGACCGGAAGTATTTAATGTTACGCTACAATAAATATGCATGAACTACGATATCGGAAATCTTAAGATTTTGCTTATAACCAAAAAAGCGGAAACGGCAGCCGCTTTGGTCAATCTAATAGCAATGCTAATGCTGTGTTATTAAATCGATTTATTTACAACATTGCTTTCATAAAACATAATTCATTCTTTGGTCTCAGTTTAGAGTTTAGGTAAATACAACAACTGCACATAAAAATAGTTCAACCGCGTTCAACTGTCTATAATTCATCCGTTTTGTGCACAGCTAATCTTAGATTTTTTTATATGTCCAAGTCAACAGCGGCTGTCTAATTTTTTTCATTGTTGATTGCAGGTCAATTGTAACGAATTTTAAGTATTTCATTGCATCGATAGAAAGCTCCTTAAAGGGGAACTGCAACCCGAGCCTTTTAGACCTAATTGACCAGCAGTTACGTAATTACCATAGCCGGGAAAGAGGTCACGTGACACGGACTTGGCGCTGGCCAAGCGAGGTACGGTCATTGTGTCAGGGGAATCCCCTTTATGACATGCGATCGTTGATTGGCTGATTCATTTTTGTTCTTCTGTTTATAAACAACGTCATGTGACACGATGCCTGTTTTCATTTTATATTGATTTAATTTATCTATCTTATTTATATATTTTTATATCCCCAACCCCCTCATTTTTCTATTGTAAATTCTTACCTATTTTTTACCATTTATAACTTTACCTCCCCTTGCTATGTAACTTAATTCTAAATTTATCCCTCGCTTCCCCCATTTTATTAATAAGTAACATAGCCAGGTCGGCAAAATCACCTTCAGGTGGAAGCAAACGTTAAACGCCTAAACAACAACAACAACACGATGCCTGCAGTCCAAAATGGCTAGCTTCTCTACTATCAAATGTCGCTGTGAGAACACCTGCAATCGGTCGACTATAGGGGGAGCATGTCCTTGCCGTGCAGCCGTTGGCCCTTTGTCGATGATTATTGAAAATAAGTAAATATCATGATTTTGGCATTTAAGTGATGAAAATGCAGTTATTTCGAAAGATATCAATTCTTTAATTTCAGTAAGCTGCCTTACGCCCACATACAATCATAAACAAATAAAACAGAATTAGAGAGGAAGTGAATTGACAACGTTTATTCCAGCTCGTCAACTGAAAACATGGGAGTAGAGCGAGATTACAGTGACTGTTTAGACCAGACTTTCCAAGTACTATATAACTTCCTTGAAGTGTTATAAACAACGTATATAATCGATCTCTTACATAATATCCTTATTATCATTTCCTGTTCCGAGGACAGCTGTGCTTTATTGCTTTATGCCTGACTGGCTGGCTGATAAATTAGATAACATCATTGTTGATTTCAGCTTTACCGTTCATGCATTCTATGTCTGAGAGACTACGTGGAATAAAATATATATATATATATATAACAAAATGTAGATTATGCGGTTTTGATTATGTTCAAGATTAATCGAACTATATTTTATATTTTTCACTACCTTTTAAATGTCAAAAGCATGTGTTCATTTACTGTGAATAATTGGCGAAAAAATCAAAACAAAGTAACTATTTGTCAATCCGGGATTAGGACGAGATAATATTTTTTGTCAACTACTAAAGTGAATCTATCATTAATTATGGCTCAGATTGTTGGTGCCCTTTTCTCTCTAAGACTGGTAAATAAATGTACGTTAACAATTACTGCCAGGTTTGTATACATCATTTTTCAAGTCATTCTTATTCTTATCCATTCGTAATTAGAAATACCATATCGGAACTAACGGGACGCATGATGTACGAGGTGAACCCCCTTGTCGATGACTTTGAAATAATGAAAATATTAAATCAATTTTCGATTGTATCATCATGAGATTATACCTTAAAATTTGACTGATGAATAGTCAACTCAAATGCGAGACATACTAAACCGGAACCCCAAAAAAAAAGTTTAAAACACCCTATCATCAAGGTAACCCTTTTAGTTAAACTTTACAACTAGTGACCAGTATATCCTTCATGTATTCCCTTTTTATAATTATCAGTGATATTTCAAAATTATGGCAAACGTGTCTTAAATTTCTGAAAAATGATTGTGTCTTTGTTAATGTCAACTTGGTGTTCAAATATGCTCTTAAAAAGTTGGATAACTATATGTGAATTGTATCAATATTAAAAGTGCATTGATTTTACAGTTGTTTAATCCAGGTTCAATTTACTGCCAAATATAAAAAAAAACAACCCTCAAACCCCTATCTGCCATAGATAAGAAATTTCAAATAGTTAAGAATTGAGTAATAGTGACAAAAATCAAAAAAATATCCACACACGTCAAAACTTTTTAAAATATCGAAAGAAATATTGTGAAGTTTGTAGTGTCCAAGTTTACAAGTAAAATGAAAACAACTGCATAATACCAGAGTACCAGAATTGTTTATCTAATGTTGTAAAAGGTGAGGGAAATCTATAAAAAAAACTAAAAAGATTTCACTTTACAAAGATTTATATCTTTTTTATCGTATCTCATAGGGCAGTTCAGTTGTAGAATGATTTGTTTAAAACGACATTCTCACACGCGTATCCGGTTGGGTAATTCGCGCGTGTAAGGAAACCGCGCGCGTAGGATGCAGCGCAGTAAAAACACCGCTGAGTAGAGAGCGCGCTGATTGAGATTTACGACTCTCGGGGGCCTCGCTAATAAAACACTGGAAGTTAAAAATCAAAGTTGTAGTCCTCCTTTAAGTGAATGCATAAGTCCTCTTAAACCTTAAAATAGCCAGTTTAAACCGTAAAAGCGTGCACTAGTGCCTTTAAGGTTGCCTATTGTTTATATTTTGATCTTGTTTATATTGCTTCAATTTAAATTAAAGTATTGTCAATTTCATTTACTGTTTTGAATAAAACTGATACCATTTGTTTTATGTACGAGATTTTACAATGTTATGTCTGGCAAAAATATCAACAAATTCTATACAAGTAAGGGCTTCTCCATAAGTGCAGTCAATGGTCAGGCCCTTGCACGGTGCTGGTTTTCCCACAGAGCGCTTATCAGCAATATCAGCTCACGCTCCATTGCCGATCTGTTACCATTGAAAAGAAGCCTTTCTCTTGATGTCGAATGCTTAAAGTCTTGGTATCAAACCATGTATCTTATCACCTCTTATAGCAAACTTAGCAAGTCTAGGAAATCTAAAGATAGCTTCGAATTCAAGTCTGGAAGGATCCCCCCCCCTCCCCCAATATTTGATGTTAATATAAACTAAATTTTGACTTATCGGTCGGTTATTTGGAATGAACTCATTTTCATCAAATTGAAAGAATACATTTGTATGCAAGCAAAAAAATTCTTAATGTTAAGTTTAATACAGTTAACGTTATGGTATATGGTGAATGTGGTAGATTTTTAAAGAATCAAAGCAATTAGATACTGGCTGAAGTTGTAAATTATGTCCTCATATAGATTGGGCAAAAATGTCATAACACGTGATGACAGACACGGACAAAGGAATTTGGCCACTAACGTAAAAGATTTCTTATTCTCAATTGGTTTTGGAAACGTTTGGAATGAACAATACGTTGAGTTACACACATTCACAGGTCAAAACTCATTTGTGTAAAGAAGTATACTGATCATGTGTTATCATAAAGAAAATTAAGCGATCATAAGCAAGATTCCGGTGTTCATCTCACTATCCGTTGGTTGAAAGCGGCCGATATAACAAAAATTCAAAAATAAGATAGAATTCTTCTCATATGCCCTTCTTACTACAAAACAAATACATTGAAAGTATAAATATATTCATCCATGTATCATATTCATCTCTTATGCAATGTTGTTAAGAAATGTTGTTTTATCGCTGTAATGTGAATGTATGTATGTATGTATGTATGTATATAAGCTATAATCTATTTATGTACTACATGCCCGTGGCCTTTTAAGTATGAAATAAAGATTGAAGTACAGTACAATTCATGAAGTCAACAAAGAAATAATGATCCTGATGGCATAAATTTTTCAGTCAAAAATATCGTTCCAAAGTTTGTATTAAATCTATTATCGCAACACTCCTGCGTGAAAATAAGAACCTTCTACAAAAATCAATTTAAACAAATCAGAAGTTTTGATTGATAATAATGTAGTTATGATCTAGTCTGATCTAATTCACACCCTGACCCTTGTAAGTTATCATATGTTTGTACCAGTTTGTGAATTAGATAGGAGCCTTTCATACAGTCTAGGTCATCAGTCAGTAAGTCTAGATTTGACAGCATACACATATGAATTCAAGAGCCCGAAGGAAAGACTGTAATGGATCAAGGAACAGTAAATTATTAAAATATTTAATAGACTTAAATTTAGTCTAGTTGATGTTAACTTCAAAGGTTATAAGCTTCACAGGATCTGTTTCAGTTGATTTCAAATTCATCACTTGGTGTTAGAAAATTTAAAGTAGTTTCGCTACATGCAAAAACTGTGTATCATGAAACATTTATGATATAAGCCAAAAGGTAAGCATGGCTCATTAACACCCACAAATAAAAGCCACAGACCACATCTTAATAACCCAAGCATCAATGTCAATCGGATGCTTGATGAATATTATTACATGAATTCTTATTTTGTTAAAATAGTTAACATTTTGGACTTTACACCATCAACTTATAAATTATTATTTCTATTAATGTCAAACATCAATACAGTCTGTAATTCAATACTCTGTAATATGATACTACCGGTAATTGGTCCTGATAGCTATAGGTCACCCCACCCTATTCACGGCATGATGTCTTCCCATCATGCTCCCAGTTTGACTACTCATGTACACAAACACATGTGGGAGCACCCCTACACTTGATAATGGTTACTCCCAGTATGCCTTAGAAAAAACACTTTTCATATGTATGATGTATATGCATAACAATTTATTGTATTCATTCAAATAACAGGTACAAAATAACAAGCATATTCGTTTTAACATCATTGCATGGTTGACAAGTGTTTTTGCCGTTTGACATTTCAATATATCAAATTTTCAATTTATCAAAAAACCTGTTGATACACAATTCAATCGGTTTAATCAACATTTATTGTGTGCACATGTTGTGCATATTCAAATGTACCACAAAAATGTACATATTCAAATGTACCACAAAATTGTATACATCGAATCTGGTATTTAAAAATATTGTTTTGCAACCCAACCTACAGCGAGAACAAACTCAATGGGTGTGCTCTCGTCCTGAGTTGAACCAGCAAACGGCGAAGGCGACTATCAAGTTCTCTATATTTTCTTTTCCTGGGAGGAGCAGGTGCACCATGGTCAAGTTGGGCAAGCTTTCTTCTGTTAACCGACTCGATATTCTTGATCGTATCAATGAACTAAAAATTGTTATGGTGACTGTGTTTGATGCTCTGGTTCAGAGAATAGTGAAAGCCTTCCAGGTGGTTATTTGTTCGTGGACCATCCGTCTCTGAATGGTTTCAAACAAGGATTGGAAAACGAGCGTCGCCATTAACCCACACACTAACGTCATAGTCCTTGAATGCCTCACAACCACGGATGTCTGGGGCTTGGTTCATCACTTCCAACCAGGTATCTTGGACAATATTGGGAAGTAAAAAGGGAAGGGCTACAGCAGACCTAAAGAAATCAGAAAAGTCCTGATTTTCTCTGTACGCTTTCACAAGCTCAAGGTCCTGAAGTTTGCGCCACAAACACTGAGTGTAATGGAAATAACACCCTCGCACAAAAGTGTCAGGAAACTCATCTGCAATAGCCCTATGAACCGGGTACTCGAAGTCCACCTGGACAGTCTGTGGTTGAAGAGGTCTGCCAGTATATTGTTCAACTGCATCCTTCAGCACACGAAATAGTCTACAATAAGTCGGGCATCTGGCAGAAAGCTAAGGGAACCCTAGAATGGCCAGTAAGTGAGTGGATAACGTATAACTGATACCACAGACTTGGACACGCATAGAGAGTTCCATCCATGAAGAGGACATCAGCCTGCTGTAACGATAAGAGGGATTCATCTGTCGAAACAGCTTGTCACCGTCTCCGTCCTCAATAGCAAGAAAGCGACGTCCATCAGATGTAGTGGTCCATCTTCCTTCAAGGGTGACATCTCTACGGTGTTCAGGCAGTGCAGGAGTCGTCTTCCTTCTGTGTCTTTACAAGGCTGACCTTACACTTAAAAGAGGTTGTGCAACAGCAGCAGCATCAACAGACGGTTGGCGGAGTTCTTCGTTGTACATCTGGGGCATTGGAGTAGACTCTTCACTTGTTCTTTTTCTTAGTGTGATCGGGTCCATGTTTGTGCTCTCCAGTAACTGTCCTGATAAAATCCCCAGTTGTCGACAGGTTACTTCTACATCTTGGGACAACACACTTCCAGTATTCAGATACTTGGCCAGACTTGTTTAGCTTGTACCGAAATCCTGCATGCAGCACTCTCTGTGAGACAACAAACTCTGCTCGCTGAACACCAGCCATAGTGACAAGTGTAAAAATTCAATGACTTTGTGAGTTGATATGTACCTTGGACCCTCCTCAAATGTATAGTTGGCAAACTGGGAGAAATCATCTTTAGTGGTACAGTACACTACAAGGAGAAGGGGTGAGGCAGTATCGGCTTGTGTACATGAGTAATTAATCCAACTGGGAGTAGTCATAACGGGAGTAGACCACCTTATCGTACGTATTTACTCAATACAAATATTTCGGATGTTGCTACATAAGGAATGTATCAACTGGATGTGTATGTATATTCTTATACAGAATTGTTTGTCAAGATGTTATCTGATTGCTAATAATTCTTATGGTACTCCTGATTGGACCCATGAATCATCACGCGTTTTGCTTGTGACGTCACTATCGAACTGCTGATCCAGTTATAATCAGACTGGATACAATAAAGCGTACACTGAGTGTCGCCACACAGTGAGACAGAGCCACGTGTTCCTAGAGTAAAGATAAATTTCCTGGTCGTCAAACAGTAGATTTTAGAAGTTTAACAGTCAGCAAAAGTAAGGTAAGATGGAATGTTTCTGAAATTAACATATTCATTTTTTAAAATGTATTCCTAATAAATAAGTCTGACTTTCAATAGCCTCCTAGACAGCATGACTGTATTGGCACTGTGCCAGTATGCACTGCCAGTACCTGCATCGCTGTTTGACTGCACGGAGTCTTGCTGAGAGACATTGAAACCTGGTATCCCTTGTTTTTGTGTTTCGAAATAACTGACCATGCTCGCTTGCATGAATGCCCTTCCTGCCTCCCGCCTACTTCACATTGTGGTGTTGTTTTGAAGAATCTTCATTGTTCTGTCCTCATGAAACCTTCTATTCGTTGTTATTGGAGTCCATGAGTAACAAGCTTCAATGGAAAATGACGTCATTGATAACCTCTAACCAAGAGCTTAGTTTATATACAAAAAATCGGTTCTAGAGTATGTCTTAAAAGTAAGGCGTATGAACATAAGAAAAGTTGGGTGTTATTTGCTTGAAGTTTTTCATGAGATAAGAAATTGATGGACAAATTGATATCTTTCAATTATGCAAGGGAAATCACAAACATATTCGCCCCCGTATAAAATCGCCGTAATTATGGTCATCGGTGAAATACCCTCTGTACTACTTTGAGGAGGTCAAAGATGCTGCATTAGAAGGTGAGGTGAGTGAGTTGGTGTTTAACGCCGCTTTCAAGATTATTTCACTTATATCGCGGCTGCTAGTATTATTGCAGGGAGAAAGCCCGCAACACCATTGTGGCTATGGATTGGGTGAAACCTGCGAGCATCGGCTGGAACTAGTGAACCATGGGTGGTACTGCGCTGAATTTCAGTGTAGCATTGCACCCAAACCTGACTGCGTGTAGAACAGTTCTCTACTGCAGACAAAGTTGCCGAGCCCTTGGCGGGATTCGAACCACGGACCTCCTGATCCGAAGCCGAACGCGCTAACCACTGCGCTATCCCGCCCCCTGCTTCTTAAGAAACCAAAGACCTATTCATTATTTTTCAGGTATTAGTATTTTTCTCTTTAATTCTTGATGGCTTTTGCTAAATATGATCAAGAAAGTTACATGTTTGCTTTCGGATACTGCGAAAACTTAGACATTTTTAACGAGGTTAGTCACTGTGTCAATCATGCTTAATATGATACTCTGAATAAAACTCTAATACACGACAATATAAGTTAGCTTTATGATACAAAGTATCGATAGTATCAGAAGCACTGTATGTCTTCAGAGACATGACAAGTAGCAATGCTAGTTAAGAGCGATATATAGTAAACATCTCGCGATACCGACAAAAAAAAATCGGATAACTTTTAATACCTTCAGTATATATTCGCCCCCTCTAAGCATTTCCATGAAACCCAGTTTTGAATCGCCTTCTCTGAGTTTGTTCATCCAACCAAGAATAGAATCGCCCCCTCTAAGTACGTTCATCCAACCCAGTAAAGAATCGCCCCCTCTAAGTATGTTCATCCAACCCAGTATAGAATCGCCCCCTCTAAGTACGGAATAGAAGCTTAACTTACTCCTTCATAATGCTAAATACGCACACAATCCGTCGCACGGGAATTAACCGTCAATACCTTAAATTCAGCAATTGTCAAACCCGTTAAATTTTTCCACTTTTAATATACAAAACTAAAAGTTCACTATGCCTCTCATAGATAATCGATTATATGATTAAATGTATTTATGTAATCCAAAAAACATCTCTCCTTTCATGGCAATATTATTAGCTTTACTAGAATCGAAAATACTTGTTAACAAGCAGTATACCATACATTGAATATATTTAACTCCCTTTTCATACATCTTAAGATATAAACACTATTAATGAAGCATTTATGGAGGGGGGCGAATCTATTTGGGGGGGGGGGGGGGGGGGGGGGGGGAGAAAGGGGGCGATTTTATACTGACGGGGGCGGTTTTGTACCGGTATCTTTGTACCGAGGGGAGATTTTATACCGGGGGCGGTTTTATTTCGTGACACCGACCTCGCTAGCCGCATTCCAGTGCTAGCCAGCAGGTCAGCTTGACCAGCACATAACCTTGAGAAGCTGGATCTGCAGAGAGGTTCGTATTCCGGTTTTGTACCGGGCTTGAACGAAGGAACGGTTACCTTCGCTCTTACAAGTGACAAAGCCATTTATGTAGTATAGGTCCTCTACTCCTCTATAAAGGCCCCAACAGCCTTGGCATCATCAGTTGTTGCTTTTCTTTCTTTAGGTAAGTTAAAATTGTACTTTTACATTTGTGTCAATATGTCATGTTAACTGGCTATTATATTGCTAATGGAAGTCTCTTCATTTACTATATTTTGACGTTACAATACGGATTACCGGCAAGGTAAGGATTCCATGTAGAATGTTAATATTCTTGATAGACTAGATCATTTACAGAGATCAGGGTACATGTTAATAGTTTGGTTAAGGTTACTTGTACTGCTACGATAATGTGGCGACATAGTAAGCTTGTCTATTTTGTATTCAGCACATGTTGTATTACAAATGTTTATCATCCAAAACTCTGTTCCACAGGAGATATCGCTTGTGGAGGATCAAGGAGATAATTTTTTGGCAGTAGATTTTGAACAATGCCACTCTGACGTCAAGTATATGACATCACAGGTCGTTTACATCATCAAGTAATGACATCACAATGCTATGACGTCATAAACACTACGACGTCACAATGCTATGACATCACCGCACTTAGAGTCTTAGGGCAGACAGGGTGTTCAGTATTCTACCATGAAAGTGCTGGAAAGAGCAAATTGTTTTAATTTTATGTCGCATTTTGTACAAAATAAGAAGTTTGAGTGAAAAATCATCGTAAACTAAGCTTTCCGCTATTGGGCATGCAGCAGCATTCCTTCGAATATGGCAACAAAACAATGACGTCATTTCGCGAGCGCTTCTGACGTCATAAACCCTATTACGACGTCATAGTGGTCTACTGTTAGAGTTATCCATTTGCGTCATGAGGGGTTGTCGCGGTCTTTGTTTGCTATCAAAACAAGATAAAAGGCTTTTTAAACGATTCGATATTTACATTTGTACCACATACTAGTACGAATTCCCATTTCATGAACACGCAGTAATAGGTTTAACTTTGTTAACGGTTTAATTTTAGTTCAATACTATGACGCAAAATCCCCGATGCTGACGAGTTCAAATTTGTCTCCAGAAGTGGGAACATTTTACACTATGCATTTCGCTATGAAAAAGAGTTCAGCATTAAAATCGTCATGGTAGAATGGAGATAAACCTAGTGTGTTTGAAAACCAGAGACATGTTATACTGGATTGATAGCGATTGAACGTGCACCGTTCGGTTTCATATTAAAATTTACTCGCTATCAATCCAGTATAACATGTCTCTGATTTTCAAACACACTAGGTTTATCTCCTAAATGTTCATTTGTCAATCAAATGTAATGAAAAATTATTTTGGATGATAAATGGAATCTCACCCTCACGTCTTCTGATATGAAATATATCAACACTCGTCGATAAAAGTAAAATATCCTCGGCAAGCCTCGGATATTTGTAACTTTTATCAACTCGTGTTGATATATTTGATATCAGAAGACACTTGGGTGAGATTCTCTATTTATCGGGATGTCCATAGACTTACATCTTAAACATTGGACTACAATGATACGTAATATAAATTACCATTGCATGCACATATATGAGATTGTGAGACTCTTATTAATAAACTATCTGTCTCTCTTTCATATTACAAAAATCACGTATTCCAGTGTTAAGTATACCTATGACTTTGACCCCGAATATCATGTATCTTCAGGGTTATTCCTTTAGGACAGTAACGCCATTATAGAGTATTTATCGGTAGTAACTGATACACTCAGCATGTATACTAAACTCTTAAATAAACTCTTAGCTCATAGAGCACGTTGTCGCGCATGCAGTGTTCGGATTAGTGATATCTATGTAGAATAGAGTCAAAAGATCACCTCGTCATCTCAGTCGTTTTGATTACCATTCATATTCATAAAGTAGCGCCACTGCGGGTCGAAACAGGTCGATATGAGAACTTGAATTTTAACCTTAGATATTGTTTCCATTGTAATGACATTGTAGAAAACGAAATGCTTGCTATACTTGTTTTCCCTTTATATTACGCGGTTCTTCCTGTGCTAATAAGTTTTGAGTGAGTGAGTGACCTAATTATTGTTTAAAGCCGCCTGGTCAATTTTTCAGCCATTAGCGGCGAAGAGGGTTTTGATATGTACTTTCTCCAAACGAACAGTTTTATGCCTTATCAAACAATCCCGTTTAAACTTTTGACAATGCCAAGGCCTGCAATAACATTCTTCGTTTACGTCGTGATATTGTATACAAATACTTTATTGTAATATATTTCATATAAGCTTTTACGTTTTACCTTACATTTTAGTTGGTTGTTTTGAATTACATTGTAAAAGTGTCTCTCATAAATCGCTTAGCAATTGGTTGTACAACAAGTGAGACAAAAATAAAATCATCTGTCTGTCAGTCTTCATCTGAAATGTTACATTATTAAAAAGTAAAGCTATTTGCGACACTGAACATTGTTAATAGAATGTCGTCAGTTTCATGGCCTTTTTGAACAGAAGTACATTGCGTAGCGCTGTTGACTAATTTACTTCCTGAGACGTTTGGTTTTTACAAGCGTATGAATACTGATCAGCTGATCAATGTCGATCACTACCGTAGTATTGTCGTCTCTTAATGACAAGGATTTTCAGTCGTAATTGGTTATTTTAATTGAATATGGGTAATATATAGAATAACCAACTCGGTACGACTGATTACGGGAAATATCCACTCGTAGAAATAATGTTCAGTCGCTCGCCAAGGCTCGCAACTGTGAACATTATTTCAACTCGTGGATATTTCCCGTAATCACTCGTACCTCGTTGGTTATTCTCTAAGTAATCTACCTCGTAAGTTATTTAACAAATATTTACGTATTCAGGTAGTAAAGTTGATTTTTAAAGACCGGAAGTATTTAATGCAACGTAACTTTAAATCCGCATGAACTACGATATTCAGCCGCGTTTAACTGTCTATAATTTATCCGTTTTGTGTACAGCTATCCATAGATTTTTTATATGTCCAAGCCGACAGCGGCTGTCTTAATTTTTCATTGTTGATTGCAGGTCAATTGTAAAGAATTTTAAGTATTTCATTGCATCGATAGACAGCTTAAGTGAATGCATAAGTCCTCTTAAACCTTGAAGGGCCACAAAGTATGTTGATACAAATTAGAAAATAGTGCCAAAAATCCATCTTGTTGAAAGATCTTTACATAATTTTTCGCCAATTATTTCGACCCCAAATAAGCCGAGAAATCTAACTGATAAGTAATGGTGTTTCCCGTAGCTATAAATAGATCGACTTTATTATTTTATTGCGCAAAGCATTGTGGTCGTAGTTGGCTCCCATCCTTTAAACAAAGATAACCACGTGGGGGCGGAAAAGAGAAGCAGGATACAGTTAAAACGACGATAGACCAGAAGGGAGACAAATTGGTCGACAAAAGGAAAGTCAAAACGGCGAAACAAATATTTGATTTATTTTAAAGTCAAACTGGCTTTACTTTGAGTTTGATTCGTTTTAGCATGGGCAGGTTACTTGACTATTCATATTGAGCGCGCCCATTATTCGTTGTTTTCATTTATATACAACATGATCAAGTTGATGGTGAAGTAACTTTTAAAAACTTTTAAATTTCCATAGAGCAAGGCGAGGTAATTAGCTTATACCCATCTCATAACAACTGAATCTATTATAAATTCTCAGTCTTCGACGGAACAAGGATCTTTTTAATTTGCATATGTACTGTGTATGTGTTTAATATTAAATTAACAACAACATCATCTTTTTTGTTTTGCAAGTTTTTGTCATCTTTTTGTGTAAACAAAATTATGGTTATTTCTTTTCACGAATTTCAAGTGCTTATAATATTTTGAGAAAAGAAATTGTAATTGTTTATTTCTCATCACTAAAAGCCGAGCTACTTAGTACACATGAAAGGAAAATCTGGGTAATGACATTATAATTCAGTAGCGCGCGCTCCTCGTACGGATGAAATATAATTACACCGACTTGTCTTTGTACATATACTATTCGTCACATATCATGTTGTAGCTGAAACAATTATCTACCAATTGATATAATTTTTAGGCGTTTTTGAAAAAATGTTGTGTTAGAAAAACTAACTTACTCAATGGCCCTTTAAAATAGCCAATTTAAACCGTAAAAGCGTGCACTAGTGCCTTTAATGATTCAAATAAATCATCAATCTTAAAAGTAGCTAAATATATTAAATTGTCCAATGAGGTAAGAATTAAATCACAATACAATGTCCAGCCTCTATAAATTCGAATATTTTAAGTGTTGTATGTTCATGACTGTACACGATTGAAAGAGGAACAAATCTTTTCAAGTCCAAATTCATTTTCTTCTTCTTCTTTCTTTAGAGAGAGATAGAGAATTTGTTTATTTTTGTCTCATCTTGTACATTCAAAATAACATTTCACATGTATATACATTAAAAGATGTACAAGCCACCAAGAGGCTATTATAAGAGACATTATTAAATAGACACTCATTTTCCTGTTCAGTGATTGGTCAACACACCGTCACGTGGTGGTTTACAAGGCATGATTTTGACTTTGACTGATAAATTACGATATTGACTTGAGTTACTAAAAATAGACTAGGAATCCCCATGGAACGGGCTTCCCCTGCCTTTCAACAAATTAAATCGCTTGGTTTGACGTCATCGTTCCTAGCGCTACGAGCGACATGTATGTAACATGACCCGAAATGAACAAACCAAAAATCACCAGAAGGACGGCGATCGTGCCCAGAGGTGAATGTATGAGAAGAAAGTTATGTCATTGTTTCGTTTTATGATAATATGATTAAATATGAGATATCAAACTAACTTACTATAAACATAACAGAAAAGATACGTTTCCCCGGAAGCCATGACTTTGATAGTATTTTGCTTAGTAACAGAAAGGGAGACAACTCTTGGCGTCAAATTGTTTGCAATGTACGTTAGGTTGTTATTACGTCCCAAGTTCAATTGAAACAAAAACATTTTTGTAATTGTTTTCTATCTTCCAGAAAATCCAAGATGCCCTGTGAGGAGGTCCGACGCTCGAATCAAGACTTTGATGAGCTGTATACCTGAGATGACATTGTGTTGGATTAAATATTATAACTGTCTACCCGTGGTTGTCTTTTGTAAATTTAATAAAATAATTATAGACTCTTGTAGAGGTCAATATCGGTTTTAATGGACCTGAGTTAAACAATATCGACCTCGCAAGCTCGGTCAATATTGTTTTACTCAGGTCAATAAAAACCAATATCGACCTCTACAAGAGTCTCTACGAGCTAGTCCACGGTTGACATTAAACCACTCAGATTTTGTATATAGACTTCATTGCCGAGAGCATCTTCCCATGCACACCGTTGTTATTAAGTTTCTTCCATAAGTCTCCTCTGTCTATCCAATCATATGCCTTATGGAAGTCGATAAACGCTACAAATGTAGGTTTCCTGGAAACGTTTCTGTTTTCAATGATGGAGGTAAGAGTCGACACGTGATCGATAGTGGACCGACCTTTTCTGAATCCATTTTGTACGTCGTTCAAAATGCCTTTTCTTTCAGCCCATGTTGATAGTCTTGCATTTAATACTCCACAGTATAGTTTGTAAATGACGGGGGCGAGGGTGAGTTCTCTGTAGTTCATTGGGTCACGTGGATCTGCACACGATGATTTAGGTATAGGACATATTATACTTCTTGACCACATGTCGGGTACACACGAAATACATGCGTTGAAAAGGCTGTGAAGGGTCTTTATCATTGGTTCGCCTTTCACCAAATGACTGGGGATCTCGTCAATGCCCGGTGCTTTTCCGTCTTTACATCTCCTGACAGCTTGCTCTACATCCTGTAACGTCATGACGTCACTGACGGTTCCATCTCCAACATCTTTTGCGTCCGGCCTGACGTCATCATCACAAGTTCTAACGTCACCATTTAACAAGTTCCGGTAGTCGTCCCTCCACTTGTTTATTACAGCGCCTCTAATTATGCTTCCATCATCTGCAACAAACTCTCATGGAATAGCTTTCTGTCTCTCAAATCCCACTCCCACTTTTCCTATTGATTTCGAGAATTCAGACTGGTTTTCTGTACACATATGTTTCAGTTCTTGATGTACCTTGCTTATGTGCTGTCTCTTGGCACGTTGCACGCACCGGTCAAAGTCCTTTCTTGCATCAACAAACGGAACTTTTAACCTTTTCTTCTCTGTACAACTTACCTTGCACCAAACCTTTTCTGCTACACACATAACATTGCATTTTCGTGTTAATTGTTCATTCCACCAGGGATTTTTACATCGTCGTTTCGTGTTGATAGTTATCTTCTCCTGTATTAAGAAAATTACTCGGGGGATCGCGCGTCATAAACACATCTCCTCCGTCATCTGGATCCTTCACTACGTCATACCTGCTGACTGAGTCGAACAGCACACACTACCACTGCAGCATGGAATGATCAAGCTTCAAGAGAGCATCCCCATCAATAACCCCACAAAGCCGGCCTCATTCGCTAAAACACTGGGCCTTATCACAGGAAAATTACTAAAACTGTCTGAAGTAAGGGATAAAACAGTAGTCGATAAGAGATTGACCCTGTGGAACGAAGGTAAAATCATTCATAGATGCTTGGCATACACAAATTTGAACTTTTCAAAAAATCTATACAGAGTTTACCATTGGCATTCTGGGTAAAGACAATCACCTGTCTCTCAGGCAGGTTATCAATACCTTCGATAAAATCAGTCTCATCTCCGCATCTGCTGTTGAAATCACCAAAAAGAAAACACACTTGGGATAATAAAGTGTCATAAAAATATTCAGCATTAATATTTCTGGAAGAGTTCTCGGGAGGTAAATAACACACGCAACAATATTTTGTAATACCATTTTCCTTACTTGTTAAACCACTGTCGTGTACCCGGTAAGGAGAGGACGTTCCAAGATGGCGACCAAAACAGTACGACAGAGATAGGTGTCTGATTCCATTGCTCGTTCCTCCTAATTGTCGAGAATTAAATGGTTAGATTTAACTTCCAATAGTCAGGATATGAATACGGAATATATTGGTGCAGCGTGCAAGCTTCAAGAAAAAGACCTAATTGCCATATTAAGTTGAAGTTTATCGCACTTATATTTTCGGGCTTACTACTCTAAAAGTTTATTTTCCTACCCTTAAGGAGCTTTAATGTTAAAGATATCGTCACACACAGATGCTATCAGACATAATAAAGATTTCTGTGCTATTGAAAATGATTCGCTTTAGTCATTAATAAGTTATTGCCAAATTAAAAAATCAACAAGGCAGCGGAGTGAACTCAGTTTTAAATCGGCGGAGGGGACCCAGAAATAAAGGTTGGGAGGGGGACCTTTTTTGGATGGGGAGTGGACTTAATAGGGTATGGAGGGAACTCAATTTCAGATTTAATAAAACAACCAAGATTTCCTGAACTGTTACTGCATTCAATCAAATTTGAATCCCTATGCATATTCTACGTATACATATCAAATGTATACACAGGTAACCATTTCACTTTTGACTATTTTATTGTCCTAGATGGGAATTAAATTGCAATATATGCATTAATTGGCCAGAATTGTTCCATCCCTGACGCTTTTTGTCAGTTCGTAGAGATCTGAACGCGAAATCACATCACTGCCATATTTCCATTCCTGGTATCATGTTGTCTGTAAGCTTCATGTCATGACCATTTGGTGTTTCCATAAGAATATCTTGAGATATCATAACATAGCAAAAAACAACTTCCCTGACATTGCTAAATGTAATGAATACAAGTACCGGTCATTCCGATTGCTCACGAAGCCTGATTGGCGTATTGTATGCTATTTATATGGAATACCCCATTTGTCCAGAAACTACTTTTTTACGTTTATAAAGATTATCTCTTTTGTGATATCTAATCTATCTTTTTTTAAAAGCCTCTTTCATTATCTTATTTCTGTTTTTCACAACAAGAACGTGAATAATAAAGTTGACAGATTCGTCAACATTAGGATACAAACCAAAACCATTGGTATATCGTCTAATCACTGTAATAGTTGTAGAAACATTGAATTATGTTGCCGACAGTAAAGTATAAGGCACCAGTTTGGTCACCATAAAAATACACGTGGTTATGTCAACTACTGTGCACTGTGACGAGAAAATTGTTTCACTTTGTCTGAAAATCTCATTGACAGTGAATATCCAAGAGACAAAAAATTGAAACATCCACAAATAGCAAAAAGGCAAAGTAATCCAGAGGAAAATCTTTCTTCGCAATCATTTTGTTCAAACCTAGCCATGTTTGCAAGTGACCAGCTTTCTTTAATTCATCCAATACTGTTTGAATATTGAAGTCATCTTTTTATCCTTGACAACCGAGCAGTTGATGGCGTTTAGCATTTTAATATTATAGCAATGGGGCTTTCTGGCTCTAATGATATATTAAGTAAAGACTCATATCTACCGGGATTGAATTGCAGAGATCTAGTGAGGTTCCTTCAAATATGAAGCTCTTATCAAAACCTAAAACGTCATTATGAATTATCTCATAGTCTTTTGTCAAAATTCCACCTTTGTCACTCTTGGGGTCTAAACATTCAATTTCTCAGTTAAGGTTTGAAATAGGTAGTCGAGTTAAAAATTGTAAAATAAGGAGTTTTGTCTCGTGTACAGAAAATGTATTTGAAATTGAGTTCGCTCCATACCTTATTATGTCCACTCCCCATCCAAAAAATTCCATTCCCAACCTTTATTTCTGGGTCCCCTCCGCCGATTTAAAACTGAGTTCACTCCGCTGCCTTGTTGATTTTTTAATTTGGCAATAACTTATTAATTACTCAAGCAAATCACTTTCAGTTGCACAGAGATCTTTATTATGTCCGATAGCATCTGTGTGTGATGATATCTTTAACATTAAAGCTCCTTAAGGGTAGGAAAATACACTTTTAGAGTAGTAAGCCCGAAAATATAAGTGAGTTAAACTTCAACTTAATATGGCAATTACGTTTTTTCTTGAAGTTTGTGCAACCAAACGCTGCACCAATATATTCCTTATTCATATCCTGACTATTGAAAGTAAAATCTAACCATTTAATTCTCGACAATTAAGTGGAACGAGCAATGGAATGAGACACCTATCTCTGTCGTACTGTTTTGGTCGCCATCTTGGAACGTCCCCTCCTTACCGGGTACACGACAGTGTAAGCTAAGCCATGATATCCCCTCACATGTATTGTCTTTTATGTTAACATTAAAATGTTTTAAAAGGTAATTTTTCACTAAGAATCCGACGCCCCCGGAGCCTCTAGGTGCTTGTTTATGAAGCTGAGTTCTATTGTGTCCAAACCATACATAGCATTCTGCACATATCGCATCATTATCACGTAAATACGTTTCGCGAATACCTATAATGTCGCAGTCACTATATTTACAACACATCTTTCGTAGTAAAGCGTTCAGTGAATGCGTATCCTTTGCCCAAACTTTGACATTCCATGACCAGCATCTGACAAAGTGGCGACGTTGCGAACGATTTCTATTGTTTCGGCTGTCATCATGCATTCTCCGATTGGCTGGCCTCCTATTGTGACGCTTAACTCTCCTCCAATCCGCGTCGTTCTCATCATGAAGCGGGTTGTAAACAACAACATCGTCACCACGTGCTTCTCTCCTGTCGATGTTGGACGATCTGTGTTGATCTCTCTCCCGGTGTATTCGACTCGTCCGTCGGCGATGGTCCATCCGGCAGGGTCTCTATGTCGCCGTTGGTGTTGTCTGGAAGATCCCTTCAGTACGTTGCCCTTCACTTGTAATACATCATGTCCTATTGTGTCGGCCAACACGCGCATGTTAGCTCTCATGGCATGTTCATGTACGGGTTTGTCTGCATCAATATAATCGTTGCTGTATTCATCACTGTCCTTTAATTTTCGCTTTGCCTTCAGGATAGTGTCTCTATCAGCACTCGATTTACACACAGCAATGACAACTCCGGGGAATCTAGGATTTCTAGATTCTTTCCTTTCAGCATTCTCCACACTGACATTTTGTATATTTAGGCCCCTATTGATGATATCATTCACAGTGTCAACAGTGATTTGTGTCTCGTCGTAAGACAGAGACACATTTCGGAGAGCAATGTTACTGTTTACAGTATCCGGTTCGCGTTTCTTTTCTATACTTTTGATTTCTTCTATATCCTCCCTCAGACTTGTTTCCAGATTATCTTGTGATTTTAGAAAGCTTTTAATCTCGCCTCTTACTTGGGCGATTTGACCTTTGACACCATTTTCACATCTGCAATTTCTCTCTTCACCATTGCCTTCACCTTGTCTAAGATTCTATCTCCCACAGCATTTTTTTTAGCATCAATGTGAACAGTCTGACGTCATCAATAGTTTTCACACTTTGATTTGATTTGGTCGTTACTTGCGATGTTTCTACACCTGACGGTTTTTCATCATCGTTAAAGTTCGTGCACTCACCCCGATGTTTCTTCGTAGACACGTCGGCCACAGGCGCCAAACTCTGAATTTACAATATTATGTTAGTAAATGTACATGTAGCTATATAACATAAAAAAGGTCTGACACTAGTGACAGAGTAATGTCTGCAATAGTACCGGAAATGGTTTCCTGTCTCGGTTACCCTCTGTAAAATTCGTAGACAGATTCCAGTTCGCATTTCCGGTCCTATTGCAGACACGACTCTGTCAAACCTTATTTATGTTATATAGCTACGTTTACATATAGTAACACGATATTGTAAATTCTGGCCTGGCGCCTGTGACGTCGGCAACAACTTGCATCTGTGTTCCCGCCATTACACGTCAGCAAAGTCTTCTGCATTGTCAGCCGAAGTTGTCGCTGTAGGTTCCTTTTCCGATATAATACAGGGCTAGATCATGCACACAGATAAGTATATATGTAACAGGGATCCTTCATGACTAATACAATATATATTGCACTTCTGGTAACTTTAACCGGGGGCCGAATTGAAACCGGGACACCGCTTTGATGGTATGCCTCTCGCTTAAGATAAACAAACACAATTTAATTTAACACAAAAGAAAAAACCGAATAAGTATATTCGTACAGTTTGTGTCTCTTTTACCATGTTTTATTGTTTTCATTTGATGATTTAAATTATAATCATTGCGATAACACGAATGGCGATTTGGTGTCTTTGCAGGTCGACAATGGCGCAAGGTGCATACGTTCAACCTCGGCTTTTAAGGTCGCGTGACGAATTGGTCAACGCTATAAGGGCACTGATCGAGGAAGATAATGAAGTTGGGTTTTACATCGGGGGAACTGATGGAAATCCGGTGGGGCCTGCTAGAAATCCTCATGGAAGATTATACATAGCCATGATTCGAAATGGAACCCTGAGAAAGATTGACACTTTCTATATTGATACAACAACACTGCAAGGCGCGATCAAAAGACAGCTGATTGATGAATTTATCGAAAATGAAAAGTGTATGAACGGCAGACGTGGAGAAGGAAGAATTTACAGAGTCGTCTACGTAACAGTCAGCGCAGTTTTAAATTATCAACATCGATGCCCTCTCCATCCAGATCGTCAACCATTTGGGTCTATCAATGAGCTCATGGCTCATATTAGAGAGCATGATACGGATCCTGATGAGGATGCTGTTGATGATGATGAAATTGACAACATATAGAATGTGACCGGCTGGCAACAAACACGGGCGAAAACACTCGACATTTCATACAACGCTCTCTTCATGCCACAACCATTACTCTCGTCACCATCACCGGAAGAACTTTTGCTGGCGCCTTCGAACGTCGTGGAATGTGCATATATGAGGATGCTTGGCAAGAAGATGGATGGAAGTGTTTTCTCATATATCTTTATCCTGTTTGAAGCTGGACTCATTGGTTAGGCTCATTGCAAAGTGTTTTGTACTTGCTTTTTTCAAAGTTTTTCTTGCAGATCAAGTGGCTTCATATTAGTCTAACAATAAGATTCTGAAATGAAAATGTATCAGTTAATGAAAATTTAATAAAAGAAATATTAAATGAAATGAAAAGGAGACTAAATTTTCTTCATTTTAAGATTTAAGCTTAGCCTTCTCACTTATTTCAGGGTCTGGCCTACAAACCTGCTTCATATGTGCATTTACTGAAACACTGAATTGTATTACATTCTCATTTAGATAAACTCACTAATTAGGTTTCCTCACAATTGTTTAATGTTTCGTTGTTATGGCACATATGTACCAAATTTATATATCCTACATCCCACTCGATGAAGGAGTAAGCATGTACTCCGGAACGTCGTTAATTTTGCTATAAAAAGTTGAGCAGAAAATTTTCTTTATGTAGGTCACCTATGAATGCCCTTCATAGATTTCATTTGTGCTGTCTATGGTAGAACTGGCATAAAAGATGTTGATGAACTTCGCTGTCTGCAATTGGATTACTATCGCTGTAAAGATGAGTCAAACGATGTAACCTAGACATAATCATTAAACCAACAAAAACCTATAGTAACATACAGGCGTTTCAATTAGCAGGTGGCTTTATGGAAGACATCTCATGTTCCAATGCCTGTTTTTCTTGTTACTAATAAGGTGAGTTGAGTTGGTTTTTAACGCCGCTTTCAAGATTATTTCACTTAGATCGCGGCTGCTAGTATTATTGCAGGGAGAAAGCCCGCACCACCATTGTGGCTATACAATGCGTTGAAACCTGCGAGGGTCGGTTGGAACTAGCGAACCTTGGATGGTACTGCGCTGAAATTCAGTGTAGCATTGCACTGAAATCTGCCTGCGTGTAGAACATTTCTCTACTGGAGACAAAGTTGCCGAGCCCCTGGCGGGATTCGAACCACGGACCTCTTGCTCCGAAGCCGAACGCGCTAACCTCTGCGCTATCCCGCCCCCTTGTTCATAATGGGAGTCATGGTTTGACTCTTGTCGATGGGAACCTAGAGCCATACATGTTGAAAATAACTTAAGAAATCACGCATACTGCAATTACAGCTGAATACCGAAATTTTGTTCACTTACCACTGAATGGTAGTGCAAATTTCATGTAATTTGGGTTTCTTCAACATCAATAGAATAACTTAAGCAAAACTGGCAATAGATCACACACTGTCAATGTGTGAAATAGCCATTCTTGAACTCATTTTGGGATAATTTAGTCACTCGTGCAAAAATTCGAATTTGGCATATTGATATAGACAAGGGGGTCACATATTAAAATTTTAGATTTCTGAGATTAAAACAGAACTAATCACATTGACTTTGTGCTAAGGAATAAACGTGACTAATTTTTAAAGAAGTCGATAACTTATAAAGGATTTTATGGAGAAAAATAAAAAAACAGTGTTTTCGGAATTTTGACCCCTGTTCACTTCAATGGCCTGCCGACATTGGTACGGGTAATTGTTGGGGTACGGTATACATTTTCCTTAATGAAGAATGGATCTGCATATGTGTATTGGAAATTCAATATTATACGTTTCTTTTTCGCAACGCTACGATACCTCAAAGGCATCTTAAATTACATGATATTTGCGTTAGTATATTCAGTTATGTCAACAAACGTTTAGCATGCAGCTGTACAATATGTTTAGATACATAGGATATGAGACATATGTTATAATTTAACATATCAACATGCTTAACGTGATGATACAAATCAAAATGGTTTATGTATATATCAGTGACCATTGCGACGCAATGATAGATTATAAACAAAAATAAAAAAGACATGGTACATGTACACATACCCTTTAGCTGGTACAAAGGTGCACCCATCTTGATTACAGCGTACACCGAATGAACGGGAACCTCGCTGTATTAAAAAAACATTGGAACATTAAGTAAAGGTTATGTGGAATATATTTGTAATAGCAACTTTATTTAACAAAGCATTTATTCCAAATCACTTATATTTTCACCTACAAATAGTTAAAATATAGTGATTAATATAAAACACACTCTCTCTCTCATCTCAAACACTCATGAAAATGATAGTAAAGATAAGAACAAAAAGCAATACTTACTTATGTATAGCTAAAGATTTGAAATATTCATAGCACATTTACATTCTATTATTTATTAATTCCTATTTAAATGGTGATAATATTACCTCTAATAATAAACATACCGTAAAGGTTAAATGCAATATACCTTTATACTAATAACATACAGCTGAAGACCAAAAGTTTGTTCACATACCTCCGAATCGTAGGGCAAATATCATAAAATTTGGCATGTCTTTGAAGCATCGTAGCATTGCGAAAAAGAAATGGATTACTTTGAATTTTCAATACATAACAGCAAATCCATTGCACCTTTACGCAATGGGAAACAGTAGCGAGTTGTCGTCACTTGCCAAGATAGAGGGCGCGGCGACCGTATTGGTCCTTCGTGAACTTCCGGGTTAGATCAACTCGCTTAGCCGCGATATATGAATTCTAAACGGTTTAAGAAACAAGATTAATTGAGTAACAGTTTTTCACAATGGCGAGGGTATTGTTGTAAATCGGAGCAAGATTTAAGAATACTCTTTAATGCGCTTGCAGGAAGGATTTACTTACTAGGTGCTGCAGACAAGACTAGAATCCTTGACTAACGTATTTTCCTAGCTGTAATAGATTACACGAAAGAGTCTTGAATAAACTATCCTGTGTCCCGTTCGAAATTAAAAATTTAGCCGAATGTACTATATTTTATGCCAATAAATAATATTACTCCGTAATGGCTCAACGGTACAGTGATGTTCCCGAAATACCGGTATATTATGTCGATGCTTATGTTATTCCCATAAAATCTCATGTTATTTGGTGAAGCATGAATATTTGTATGAGATGAATTCTACTTATAGCTCTGAAACCATCTCAGTTTAAAGTTAAACGTTTAGATTAAATATTTCAAACCATCACTTTAATCTACGACGAGTACGTTTATTATTTTGTTTGAGTGCGATATACTATATAGGCCGCCATGTTATATTAATAAATACAGCATTTAATGTACGTCTGTTGAGTAAATTCATACTTAAATATTCGAATAATAACCACAGTAAAATTTAATAGAAGCTATGAAGATTCCTCATGAATGTGCAAAGTGTAACATTTAAAAAGATTTTGCTCTCATCACATGAAATTTATTCATGCAACGTCTAAAATACATGCAAGCCAATGGGAATAATGTCAAATATGATATTGTATAATTATGGCACACCACTGTACACACATCATTTTGGTGTAAACCGGGAATTTGATAATAAGTAGAATGATTTTTTTAGCTCATTCGCCCCCTTTCAGCAATTCCTTTTACAACGTTTTGTTTTGTAGCAGTTGAAATGAAAATTTGAAACTAATTATGTGTAAATAATTGAGGCATTTTGTGAGTGTTTTTCGCAAGCTCGGTTTGAAATTAAATTTAGGGGTGAAAAATGCACGACATACAACCCCAAAATAAAAAACAGAAGGGGTTTATCTCCTAATTTTCACATGTCAGCAAATGTGCATGTTCGTTCAGTCCCTCTCAAACCCGACGGGTCTATGACATGAGTATTTCAGTTACAACTCAACATGTTTGAAATAAGGAAAGAATAAAATTAAATGAAAAGCAGATATTACATTATCTTTTGTATTGGGATCTATATCGTAAAATGAAGCATATTTATCAGTGCAAAAATATTGCATGTCATTATATTTTAAATGGTGAAATATGCCATTTATCGGTGAAACTACAATCCGTATTTTCACTGAGAGAAATAACAATTCGATATAACTCATCAAAAATATAATCATATGACGTCACGAAACAATTGAATGACTTCATGAGAAGGCTGCGATAGCGAAGTGATCTTGCTACTCCATATCATAAACTTAAGGATGATTTACGGCATTTGGAAAATAAATAGAACATTTGACATTTCTCGTCGTATTGCAAAGCTACTTCGTTTTACTGACTTAACTCAACTCTATTTTTACATAAGTACTTGAGATCGATTTCAGTGTTTATATTCTTGACATGACATAAGGGTAAGATTATATCTATCATCCAAAATAAATTTCCATAAAAAAAAATTCATCCCTAAATAATGCACTACCTAAGACTGTAGTGTGGTGATGTCATAGCATCGAGATGTCCACATGTTTATTACATCAAAGAATTGTTATTTCATTACTTGATGTAAGATAATTGCGATGTTAAATTTACTTGGCGATGAACGGTAAATCCACTGTCAAAGTGATATATATATAAACGATTCTCCTCTCCTGCCATTTGCTCTTACTTGAAATACACACTTCTTCTTGCCCAAAAGCCGTGGTTATATACTCGGTCATGAGTGATTGGATTTTTTTAACTTTGGAGACTATTGAATTATTGTTGTTGCAATGTTTATTTATCTGACTTTGAATCTGTATGTATACCGGCTGTATATTGTATATTTCCTTGCAAACGAGAGGGATGATTCGTATTTAAAACACTTTATTTAGCTTACATGTATAAAAGTTGTCAATAAAGAATTTCTACGTAGGACGAATAGGGAATATTTTTTCTTTATCACAAATACCAGTGGAAAACATTTTGTTGGCATTTTTGGAAGCTTAAAAGTTGATTTAAATTAAAGGTTGTTAGTGTTAAACTATGTTTAAGGGCAAAATCATTATTGGATTAACATCCAAATTGAAGATTTTCAAGCACAAAATAAAACATTGGATCCAATGTAATAATTAAAAAGGACAACCTTGATGATTTCTCGAATCGTACGTAGGTGTTGATAAGTTCAATCTTATGCAACTAATCATGCATAAGCTTTGAACTTGTTCCAATGGTTTTAAAATCAAAATTTTCAACAAAATTAGTTTCATAGTTGCCGGTTTGTCAAGTTACGCTTTGCCTAGCGAGAATGCGGAAGTAAAAAAGGACCAATACAGTCGCAGCGCCTCCTACACGTTCCCTCAAGGGAAGTAACTCCCCACTTTCGACCATTGTATGTCATACCCAACAGTTAACCGTGATAGGTTTTGGCAGGTCACTGAAGTGACCAGGGGTCAAAATTTTGGAGAACAGTGATTTATTTTTCTCTCTACAAGATCCTTATCAGGTGGTTAACACCTTTAAATAGAAGTCATATTTGTTCTCTTGCATTAAGTCAATAAGAGTTTGCTGATTTTGTTCTCCAAAAGTCAAAATAGAACATTTTAATCGAAATTTTAGGAAATCGTGATTACGAAAATGTGACCCTTTCTGTCCATTTAATCATGCCAAAATTCGAATTTTTGCTCGAGAGACGAGACATTCAAACAATACATTAATAAATGTCTACTTTACACATTGACAATTTGAGATCCTGTGTTAGTTATGCTGAAGTTGTTTTATTGACATTCAAACCAAACCCAAATTACGTGATATTTGCACTAAGACACTGTAGAAAGTGAACAAACTTTTGATATGCAGCTGTATATCAACCTCAATATTACATTACTCTGTTCGTCTGTAACTTCTGTCTTATCCGTGCAGATCGACTTGAAATGTTGTGAACTTTGTGAGTCGCTGAGAAGCGTCCCGTCTTTGGAAGTTATACAAGGAAAGACCAAACTTTTTAAAGGCTGAACCTTTGGTGAGATAGTAATGTACATAACAAGCGACAATGGTTATAAGATACAATACTTTATTTTTAAAATGAAATACATCTGCCACAGTATGACAATATGGGGCTTGTGTGTGCAATAGTGTATGGAAGGATACATCAAATATGAAATAAGACAGTGATTATTAATGTCCATTGATTTTATCAAGAGATTTGTTTTATGATTTTACCAACCGTTGAAATTAACCTTCTGTAGTCCACGACTTTAATTCAAATTACTTTCACTGCATAATTTCTAACTTTCTAAAATGATTATAGGTAGTAAAAGCTGCGTGGAATCGAACCCCGAGAACCGTTGAACCGATGTCCAAAGTCATAATCCAACGTTTTTCAACGTTGATAAACGACGTCTGTTTAACGTGAATACAACGTCAAATTGCCTGCTTAGAAGGGAGGTGTGCCTCGTGTTTATCACTTCCCTCAAAAACAAGAGACAGAAATTTTCAACATGACCTTTCATACCGTACATGTTTCCCGACCCCTAGTGTTTTTCAATATCATCAAAGAAAGAAATATGTTATATTTAATCTGCTCTGTTAATAAACATCATTTAATCTGTGTTGACGATGATGTTTTGAATTTTGCTATGAAAGAGTTCGCGATGAAGGCTTCACTGTTTTTCCTTTATTCACCAGAACATGTTCGAATAAGATTAGACTAGTACTGTGTCATAAGCAAATCACGTCTGATGCTTACATTGCTCTTGAATGCATATTGAATGCATATTGAATGCATAAATATTGTTCCAAATGTCATACAAATATATACAATTTAGACGAAACTTACAGCGAAAGGAGAATGAAAGACCTGAAATAAGTATGGGCAGATGATACACCCCTGTCTCACTGAAAGCTATATAGGAAACAGGTTGCCCTGGGGAAAACTCTCAGGTCATCTCATTAGCAAACTAAGCTTTGTCGTTATTCATATAGATACTATCTGTTATTTCATTATCTGTTAAGAGGGTAACTGTTCAATTGGAAGAAAATCTATGAAGATAATTGACTGTTATGTAGTTTCTTGAACTTTTAAACTTCTCATTAGCTCTAGTCCTTTATTTCATACGTTTCAATGTTTTAACTATATCTAAATCGTAAGAAATTGATTGCATGTACGCAACTTATATATTATAAGTTAGTGGGGAAATTTTTAATAATAATGGAGAAATTCTTCAAAACTAGATATTCTGACTGACAGAATGTCAACGTTTGAAAATACAAATTGAGGTATGAAGTTAGATGGTATGCATTGCTTTAGCAAAACAGACATATGATATGATTCTTTTTCTACCTTACTTATCCACAAGCTAAATTGAAGAAACAACATTTAAGCATGTTTTAAGATAGCATTATTGAGTTGTAATAGCTTAAAGGGACAATGGCACGTTTAATTAAACAAAGGTATCTAAACTATGTATGTTTTAAATTTCAAGGGTTGTTTATAAACAGAAGCAGTTTGAAAGAGAACGTTTCTTAATCGGTGAAGATATGCGAATCTATTTTACAACCCAGAATGATTAAAAGTTGTTTACACACAAATAGCCGTCAGTGGTAATTGCTTGATAATTGATTATTTCTACGGATGATTGGGTTGAGTAATGTGATGTTTCGACCCTCTGAAGATAATACATTTGGCTAATGGCTCAAATCTTTTTTTTGAAACGTGCCACTCACCCTTTAAAGACAAAACAACATATTTAAGATAACTTCTTAACCAATTTTCTTGAGTGTTTCATATAAGTTTCAAATAGTGTTTATGTTAGATTGAAAAATCAACGCCCATTAGAATTTAGATTCAGCGTCGTGTCGACAACAGTAAAGATGGATGAATTGTTTTGAAAGTATCCGATTAAGTATCAAACATCAAAATAAATGATTAAATAAAATATACATGTAATTAGATTTCAATTTTTTTTACATTCTTATAAACGATTTCAAACAGTTTGCATATTTGTTAAAACAGTTGTATATCAAATTAGATACAGAAAGAAGTATGGGCGAAAACAGGTCATGATAGACCAACAAGATTACTCAACACATTATAGGTTTTGCACGACTAAGGGAACAGCAATGATAAGGATATTAACGACAAACTACTAGTTTCCAATCTAACAGTTAACCTGTACATATTAAGTATGTTGATGAGGAAACTGATTTTACGGATGAATTAGAGGTCGCTAATGAGATTACGTGACTCTTGAATCCCCCGGGCATCCTGTACCTCTATAAAATGTACAATAAGACAGGGGGATGTCATCTGTCCTCGCTAGTTTCTACCGTCTGCAGATAGAGTGAGAAAGGTGAGTTGAATTGCTTGTGTTTGTCAGTATAAGTTTTGATATTGGAAACTGTTAAAAATCATAATTATTGGTAAACAAATTCCTTAATGCAAATCAGTTCAGTTTTCTAATTCGCCTCAAGTTTGAAACTAACTATAGCAGACAGAAAGGCCAGATTTAGGTTTGATACGTCATTTACGGTTATACGTTTTCAACTTTGGTTTATCAATCGCAACATGGATGGTGCTGTTACTCGATTTTCAGTGGATCTGTTTTCCCCCCACACACATATTTATGGCATATGGAAATGAATATTTCTCGGGGTAACAGTGCTAGGTATTCAGGTAGATTGTTTATATACTTCATACATATTTACTTAAGAACCCTCTGACGTTTAAACCAAACGATTCATTTACAGATGAAGATTCAAAACTCGATTGTTCCTCTCTTCGTTATCCTGGTTTTAGTCAGTGTGTGTGGACTCGGAACAGCTCGATATCATATACGTAAGTCAACTTCTATTATATGTTTTTATCATTATTATCAATGTTAATGTGAATGTCCATTTAAAAATCATCAATGACGTGAATTTCTAACTCCTATAGTCAGTCTCCCTATTTCAGAATGTTCAACGACCAACACAGCTGATATCGTCCTGGCAGTGGCTGACTCCAAACTGACCGCCTACCGTAGTTACTATGGTTACAGTCTCTCCCTCGGATTGAGTCACTTCGTACGCTCCTTCATCTCCCAGTGCGACTACTCCAAGAACCGTTTGGCTATTGTGGCATACAGCAACACTGTCCGATATATCTCTCCCTTCTCTAACAACCCAACCGATCTCCACAACTCTCTCAAAACATGGAGACCGGAATTCGGAGGCGCTGCTACCAATCTGGCTCTTCAATCCATCAGGAGCTACTTTTCAGCCAACTCACGGCCAACTGCTGCTCAGGTTGTAGTTGTTGTCACTCCACAACAGTCTCACAACTATCAGGCCACGGTATCTGAAGGTCAGCTGCTCCGTCAAGACGGTGTTGGTATCATCGGCGTTGGATACGGTCGGTATTGGCATAACCGGAAATCCTCATCAGGTGTTCCTGACCCCAACAGAGCGCCACTTACCTTATGCCATAGGCCATGTCAAGACAGCCATTTGTAAATGTAAGTACATATTGATTGATATAATACGTGTCCATTCATACATGTAGGTGTTAATGTAAATCAACGTTTAAGTTATTTATTCATTACAATTTTAATTTAATCTAAATATTTTTTTAATCCTCATTTCTTATTACTTATATATTATTATACGAGGAAGAATCTGTTACGATCTCGTGAACCATAAACGAGACAATAACGAATGCGAATCAACTTCTTATGTGTGTATCAAGAGAATTCATTTTTATAGATATACCTAAATGTATATATATCTAACGTTATACACGTTGATTTTTGTTTTTAAGTAAACACATTTGAATTATATAAGTACAATCGTTGTCCTCTTTTTTTCAGTAGCCAATTCTTTAGCTCGAACAACCACACCAACACCAACAACGATGATGCCATAGATTCATCTCTAGTGGTATATATGTTTCGTTTATATTAGTTCATACTCGTTGATACAATGTTGTTTATGTTTACAAGTTCTGTTACTTTCTTACAGAAGAACGTTAATGACACTTTTACAGGTTTTATCTTTACAGAACATGATCATTAAGATACATATTACAAGAAAAATAATCTTTTAATTTTTGGGGGTTCTGTTAGGGGTTGGGTAAAACGTCATACTCTTATTGATTTATTAATGTAAAGTTATTTCATTAATCTCGTATGTACTGAAAGTAAGGATGTTTACAATGTTTGTACATACCATAAACCATTAAAAGTATGACTTCAATGTATGAAGAAACATTAAAATTATACGTTAGTTAAATAATTTCAGTTGATCGGTTCTTTTGCCTTACACATATGCATATTTTACATACACCGGATTGTTTGATTTATAACATCAAAAAATAAAGAATTATGTAATAATGTTGGACAAAAAATGTTTGATACCAATTCGCGAGAAAGCATTGATGTATATATCAGATTGTTAGAATATGTTTGATGATTGTACTAACATGTATGTATCAGATTGTTTGGAATAAAAAATATTGAAAAGTACTTTGGTTGTATCATATTATATTGGCTTAATGATTTTCATTGATTTCAACGAATTACGTCACTGAGCTGAATTCTTCTAAATTTAGAAAACTAGATGCAGCTATCATATATCAGTCCATGTTAAAACTTTGAGCTGTTTATAATGAAATCTTGATTTAATTATTATACTACTTTCTTGTGTGAACATTTGAATAAATTGACGTATATCCTAGAGAATTGGTTAAAAGCAGGGGGAAATTATGAACTATGTTTTAACTTTGTCAAACCATATATTTATGGTGTCTTAACCAAGGATGTCCGAGTATACATGGGTTATTAAGGGTTGAAAAGAAACGGGCTTGTGTACATCACATTCATACTGTCTTATATGTAAGTTATTAATAGTCTATATAAATATGCAATGAACGGTATGTGTCTACAGCCGTAGATTTATATTTGACTTACTGGTAACTGTTGTTTGAAGTTTGATATTGAAGGTTAGGTAGCAGTCGTTGTTTTTCAACGTATTGCTCCTATATTTGTCATGCCATGTCAAGATGAGACAGCGACCTTAATTCGAACAGTGTTTGGCTTCACCTTTAAATGGCTAGCTAGGGAACAAAAGGTTTATTTTGCTGTATTCAAATCGTCAACATGAAGTCATCTTTTCCTTTAGTACTGTGCTAAAATAGTTGTGATGTACTTAACTTGAGAGAAAAATAATTTTGAAAATCAGTTTTGAAATGATGTACATAACTGGCGTACCCCTCATACTTGTATGTCTCTTGGCATCAGGAAATTATCAAGGAAAGTGTAAAAACCGACCTCTGATTACATCAATGAGGATTCTATTCTATTCTGTGATACTATGTTGCCTTCTTGATAGAGAAAATGTTAACACACCGCAGACTACCATTTGTGCCCGATAAGTTGTCGGCTAAATAATGTTCTCTGTGTAAAAGTTTGAAAAGCTTTATAACATAAGCACAGTAATCTTAATTTTGTCTTTCTCTTTGGACGTCAAGTATAATAATATACCTTGCAGTTACCTAACTTTTAAAAAAAACAAAGAAATATTGTATGAGTTCATGGCACAACTAATACTTTAATATATGAAGTACTTGAGCAAGATTTTGATAGACAAACCCGTTTTAGTTTAATTAAATCAATGTGTCAAGATATTCAATCCAATTTGTTGAAATCAATCTCATATGAAACCATGAACGCAATAGTGAAATCATTATGATACAATATTTATAAATGAAAGGAATTGCCTTGCAAAGAAGCTGTTTTGACAAAAATAATGTGTTAGATATCCAAATAGGTGAATGCAATTTTAAATCCTGTGTTTGTGCATACCAGCGTCCACATTTCATTCAGATGGAATTTCTGCTTTCACATATACTAGAATACATTATTTGTTGATCTTTCTTGCTGGTTTTGACGATTGTATTTGAAACCAATAAAAGAGGTAAAAAAATTAGAATTATGGTGCCTTGACGACTGGATGTATCTCTGGTTAAATCTGATCGTCCTCTTTTATGTCGATACTGTTATCCTTAGTGAATCGCCAAAGGAGCTAAAATACTCTTTAAACTATTTTTACGAATATTGCTCAAAATGAAAACTTACTGTCAATTTATCAAAAACCAAAATAGTAATTTTCAAGGAAGCCATCGAAAACTATTTCTCTTTCTTACTTTGAGGTACAACAATTGAAATAGTAGATGCATACACATATATCGGTGTACGGTTCCATAGGAACGGTAGGTTTCTGACAGGAATTAAAGCATTAGTTGAAAATACAACTAAGGCCATGTTGAAAAAAGCACGTAACTTAAATCTCCCAATTGACCGTATTCTTAAATATCTAATTACACGCCCAATCCTACGTCCTGGATGCGAAAAGTCGGGATTTGAAAACTTGAAATTTACTTTAAAAGTACAGCTTAGATTCATTAAACTCGCTGATGGTCTTCGAAGCTCTACCCAAAACTTTAAGGTATATGGTGAGTTTGGTCGAGAGCAACTGTCTATCGAGTTATATAACCACGTTTCTCATTCTGGCACAAACTAGCATAAATAATCAACGCTGTAAATTATCGGCACTGCTGTATAAACTGATCTATGTTGACAATTTTGGTTGTCAGCTACGAGAAATGACAAAGGATCTCCAATTGTCAATGTAAAAAATAGCCATGTTTCAAATTATTGTTGGATTTTCTAGTTTCAAATTCGATTTATGGCATGATCAAAATGACAGAAGGGGTCACATTTTCGATTTCGATTAAAATATTCCATTTTGACTCTCTGAGAATAAATCAGCAAAAACATATTGACTTGATGGAAACGAACAAATATGACGTTTTTAATCACTTATAAAGAATTTTGCAGGGAAACTGTTATAGAAATTCGGTTGGTATTCGGTTGAGTTTAGGTGGATTAGATCTTCTCTTCTGTATAGAAAATTTAAAATCCTCCGTTTCTTTTTCGCAATGCTACGATGCATAAACACATACCAAATTACATGATATTTGTACAACGATACGCAGGTATGTGAACATACTTTTTGTATGTAGCTCTAGGGAACAGCTCAATTCTATAAATGCTTCAAAGATAATCTATGCTTTGAACAATACTTATATCAACCTAAAGACATATATTTTCCCATATTAGAATTAAGAACCTGTAACCATAATCTACCAATTGAAACCGGTCGTTAGCATTTAATCCCGAAAGAGGAACGTTGAACGTTTGTGTGAACTATGTAATACACGTGCTGTCGGAGATGAGTTTCACTATCTCTTTGAATGTGACACTCTTCTCCAACATGGAAATGTTTATCTTACGACACAAATACGTCATCCACATAAGCATGTTTCAGTTAAGAACTTATTGTGTACTAAAAAAATACTTTGCACTTTAAAAATCTTACTTCCTTTCTTAAAGCATTGTTTAAATTGCTGAAGTAATAATCAGTGAACATGTCCAGTCACTGGCCACGTCTATGTATATATCGTATTGATACGTGCTAATCATATGATCATATACCACCATTTGTTGGTTGAGAAATAAACTGATCTGTCTTTCTGATAATGAACTGTAACATAATAAAGTTCCTGAATTTTAAAAGAAAGTGAAACATTTAAACAGCTGAATTTGTATCGTTTCGTACATGTTCATTTACTATAGATCAGCTACATATCGAAAATCCTCGAAGGCCAGTCTCTTTAAATCGGAAGAAGCTGATGGTTTACAGTAGTTAGGGACACAGGGGACTGCATCATGCCATCGTCGATTGTGATTAAGGATGTCCGTGCCTCAAAATTAAAGTATCAAACATTTTTCTTACTTATTTTTTTCAAAAGTTTAGAGTATTTGCATGAAATATTAACCTAAAAAATTGGGTTTAGTGTGGTTTTTTTTTATAGATATTTTAAGGCAAAGATCCCTTTGTCAGTCAGGGATTTAACATGGGAGTCAATGGGGAAATGATGACCTTTTTAAAGAAATCTTAAATTTGAATTAGTTCCTGAACTAAACTTTTTTTTAATAGGAAAAGGTATAAAGTATATAGATATGGTACTGTGGGTTTTTAGCCCCTACGGCATAACGTGTATTCAAACATTTCAATTGAATCAACATTCAAGCTTTTTTTGTACTAGAAACATGCATTCTCCCACTCTCCCACTCATTATCTAAAAATATACCTGAACGCATACATACAAATCATATTCATTCAAAACCATCTACTTTCTAAGAAAAACCTATCATAGAACATGCTCAAAAGATAGTTACAATTAAAAATTGCTGAGTCAGCAAAATTGTTTCTTAATTTTGATGAATGTTTAATCGGAAATCATCAAAATTGAGAAATTGCCGCTTCATTCTATATAAGAACATTATGATTTAAGGTTATTTGAGTTTTGTCACTGTGGCTGAGGGGCGGTCATCTATAAATTGAATAACATGTACTTCGTCGTATATAAGGTGTTTAGAACGAATCACACGCACTTAAGAAATTGATTTATCAGTCATTCATATGAATGAGAATGTCAACTACCATCATCGTATGTATTTTGTATTTATTGCAGCTGATAAGATATATGCAAATATATGCTAACAGTTATGAAAACACTATACGGTTGTCATTGTAAAAAGCTTATAGAGAGTGGCAGAATGAATGTATACCTATCGTGGTTTTTTAAGTTTAATTAATCTATGTTTGAAGTGTTCTGAAAGCAATAGCCTTTTAAGATTGATACTCACACGCAAAAGAAACGTAAGATTTTCATTCAAATTGAAAAAAAGCTCTGGATCTTAAATCGATATGAAGTATTGATCTGTAGTGATGACTTATGGTGTCATCGATAATTTTTGGACGCATTTCGTAAGATTTGAAAGTAAACAAAACAAAAAGCATACGTCATTGGAAATATTGGCATGATGCACGCGTTTCTCCTAATATTGCATATGCACGATATATTAAGGGTTGTCAAGGGTATAAAACTGTGCCTTAGAAATTGAGTATATCATTCACGATTGAACAATGACACGTTTAACTGAAATTGAGAGAAACCAGGCTGTTGGACATTTGGAAGCTGGAGGGTCTTTTCAACATTGTCACAACATCACCAACACATTTTCCAGCAAGATCATGCTAGAGCTAATATGACCTTCCTCCAACAGCATAACAACGGTATGCTCCACAGGCCAGCCCTGATCGCTGATCTGAATGCAAATGAACACTTATGGGATGACGTTCAAAGGAGGCTAAATAATGTCAGAGCAATTCCAACAACTGCCAATGAACTGCAGACTGCTGTTCTGGATGTGTGCAGAAGGATTCCCAGGGCATTTACATACCGTCGTATCCACTCTATGTACCGTAGATGTGTGGCGGTGATCAACGCCAATGGTGGTCAAACAAGGTGTTAACTGGCATATCGGCAAGTGACTGTTGACCTCTGACCCTGTATCAATAAGACTCATCTAATGACGTCATCTATTTGTCAAGACCTTCACATTATTTCACTTTCATGTATATTTCCTTGTATATTATTTTGACCATTAAAATGATGTAGACATGCAACTTGCTTTTTTTTTGCGTGTGAGTATATGTCACAGGTATCCCATGATGTACACTGATTGGTTTGTTATCAACATGGAGGGAATTGTTACTAATTCATTTACAAAACTGATATGCACTTAAGACAAAAACGCAATGTTCATTTTCATACGTAGTTTATTCACACTTGTTGACTATTGGTCTTCATACACATCTTTAAAAAAAACTGTATATACAAATCTCACATTTCAAGTCACTCATTATATCATATATCAATATATGCGTATATTTACATCTCAACAAAGAGAATCGTCAAATTCATACAATACTACAAAAGGTTAACAACAGTTACTTACTACGATCAGCATTCAATACAAGCTCAATTAGGGATCTTTTTAATCTATACCTGAGCTAATATCTTGGTTATAGAGTTGATTTCTCTTTTGCTAACTAAACATTGGTGATATCTCTTCTGAGTAAGCATATTCTTTAGGATCATTGTAAGCACTCCTTTTGTTTTTTCACCAAATTATTTCACATCTACAAACGTGTCATTTCGTACTAACGCTAATAGTACTGTTTAGAGAAATGCTGATAAAACAGAACAAAACATAAACTATATAATAAAGGAAAGGACAAGTAATTCTCTTTTCGCAGATTTCTAAGGCATCACTGTTGTTGGTGTTGGTGTAGTTGTTCGACCCAAGGTATTTGATACTGTCGAGAAAAAGAATACTATCCTTTATCACCCATAATAAACACAAAATACAATATAAAGATGTTTTCAAAAATACCGGCTTTTGTACTGGTAAAATATGAGGTGAAGTGTTACGTTATTTGATTGACAGTCGTATGAAAGCAGTTAGAGAGAAAGTCAATTTATCAGTCTTTCAAATTTTGGAAAAAATACAATAATTTTTGTTCTTTGATGTTATAATGTATGTAATGATTAAGGCAGAACTTTACACCTTCAATAATCACTAATTCCATTAATCAAGCTGTACTTACATTTACAAATGGCTGTTTTGACGTGGTTAATGGCATGGGGTAGGTGGCGCTCTGTCGGGGTCAGGAAGACCTGATGAGGATTTCCGGTAATGCCAATAAGTTCGTGAACTGGTCTGTAGCGACCATATCCAACGCCAATTATACCAACGCCTTCTTGACGGAGCAGCTGACCTTCTGATACCGTGGCCTGATAGTTGTGAGACTGTTGTGGAGTGACAACAACTACAACCTGAGCAGCAGTTGGTCGTGAGTTGGCTGGAAAGTAGTTTCTGATGGACTGCAGAGCCAGATTGGTAGCAGCGCCTCCGAATTCCGGTCTCCAAGCATTGAGAGAGTGAAGAAGTTGAGTTGGGTTGTTAGAGAAGGGAGAGATGTAGCGGACAGTGTTGCTGTAGGCCACGATAGCAAGGCGGTTCTTGGAGTAGTCGCACTGGGAGATGAAGGACCTTATGAAGTGACTCAATCCGAGGGAGAGACTGTAACCATAGTAACTACGGTATGCTGTCAGTTTAGAATCCGCCACTGCCAAGATGATATCAGCTGTGTTGGTCGTTGAACATGCTGAAATATGCGGAAAATGACTCGTATTTTATTTTTTTATCAAAACAAAAGACAATTTTGTCCTTATTTAACTAAAGTAAAGGGCTTACCAGTGTGATATCGGAAAGACGCGGGTCTACATAGGCTGACGAGCACCCCAAGCATGAAAAGATACAGAACCATCATCTGCAAATAAATAGTTTATTTAGATGAAAACGAAAAAGATAAATCCAAAACTTTAAAAAATCTTAATAGCGTGGATACATTTAGCTGGTGTTTGGTAGACAGCCTCAAAAAATCAAATAGCTATCTTGTGGTTGACAACATAACCGCAGTAGGACATGTACATTTAAGTGTCAATCAAAATGATGATTAACGGAAATTCAATTCCAAAAGCCCCGATATGTTTTTGTATAAGAAGATAGGTTAACATGAGGAAAAGTTCTATGGATTTTCAACTTAATTCTTACAAATCCATATATCTCATTCATCCTCATTCATTTATGCATCTCAAAGAAGCCAAGTGTAAGTTTGAAAAGAAACAGTTTGAACCGCCTCTATTTTGACTTTATTTGATATTGAACAGGCTATTTATTTAACTCACCTTTCTAAATCGTTCTGAAATCAGTAGAAATTAGTAAGGACAGGTGACATCTACTTGTCTCAATTCCTTTTATATAGCTAAATAAAGTGCCAGGAGCTACATCGAGTGCTATTACCTCATGTATGACTTCTAATTCACCTACAAAATCATTATCAGCATCAAGATGATTAATGTATGAGAGGTTAATTGTTCATTCGGAAATAATTAAAATGTTTTCACTGACTATTCATATTTATTGTACATTTTTGGTATTTCTGATATTTGTAAGATTAAAATTACGTTTTGGTCAAATGCTACATGTAGATGTATGACATGTTTATCGTATAAATGTTATTAATTTTCGGTTAACACTGGAGGGAGTATCTTATTTTTCTCTCTATTGAGCATTGTCTACTTTTTTCATATAAATTACAATCAAAATGTAAATTAGGTTGAGGTTGATTAAATTTGAATGAACTTATCTATAGTTAGCCGATGAAAATTTATTAAAACGTTTTCAAATCCTTTCTCAGATATACTTGTTCTTGTGAGTCTGTTCTGATGGACATTGTTTTCAGTAAAAGGTCCTAATTGCTTAATTCAAAACCTGATGCACATGCTGAGCTGAAGCATTTCTTATATTTTTAAGTACATGGTATAGAAAATTACAAAAGTCTTTATAATAAGGTCGTTATCAAATTTTAAAATGATGTTGAAATTTACAATGGGATTAAGAACCTTCAAGTATTTCTGTATACATCTTAACCTAAACTTAAAGAAACGTCTACACTTCAAAAGAACATTGAACTCATCTTCAACAACGTCTATGCCATTCGATTTACAAAATAATCATAATTTCTAATTATGGTTAACATCATTATATCTACCCATTTCAACTGCTAAATATAGAAGTTGCCACATCTAAATTTTGACAATGCAGACCTGAGGTGTAAAGGAGAGTCACAATTTTTCAACATATAAGAGAGTCTTAAATTGACAGTAATACAAACACTTACTAGAATTTTGTACAGAAGCATACCAACACTGTTTAAGATTATCAGAAAGCCTATCCTTGAATAAAGATATAAAATAATCAGTACTGCCAACATCCAAGCTAATCGATGCATATCCAAAACCGTATATTTTTGACACATATTGCCCAAGTGATGGGACCTGAATCCACCCCAGAATCATCTCTGATGAAAGAGCCTTATTGCATTGTACTCCTGGGCCACCTGGGCCTGCTTTCGAAATGCCCTGTTCGTAAGTCACCAAGGTAACCTAAGTGCTAAGTTAAAAAAAGGAATTTTAAACGCACTAGTGCACACCAATATTTCGTTAACACAACGATTGCACAGATTCTGCATATCTCTCGATATTATTCAAGATCCTCACTCAAGTAATCTACCTCGTAAGTTTATATTTACGTATTCAGGTAGTAAAGTTGATTTTTAAAGACCGGAAGTATTTAATGTTACGCTACAATAAATCCGCGTGAACTACGATATCGGAAATATTAAGATTTTGCTCATAACCAAAAAAGCGGAAACGGCAGCCGCTTTGGTCAATCTAATAGCAATGCTAATGCTGTGTTATTAAGTCGGTTTATTTACAACATTGCTTTCAAAAAACATAATTCATTCTTTGGTCTCAGTTCAGAGTTTAGGAAAATTCAATAGCTGCTCATAATAATAGTTCAGCCGCGTTTAACTGTCTTTGAGATATCCGTTTTGTGCACAGCTAAACTTAGATTTTTTATATGTCCAAGCCGACAGCGGCTGTCTAAATTTTTTCATTGTTGACAGCAGGTCAACTGTAAAGAATTTTAAGTATTTCATTGCATCGATAGATAGGTTAAGTGAATGCATAAGTCCTCTTAAACCTTAAAATAGCGAATTTAAACCGTAAAATCGTGCACTAGTGCCTTCAAGTTGAATTAAATTTGTATTGGTTGATTTGTTGCTTTGTGTCTGATCACTGCCTCCGGCAAAATCTTAATTTTCACTACAAATCTGTGAAAGCGCATTTGGAAGAGGCTGCCAGCAGGTGCTGTGAGTAAAGTAGGTATAGGAACGGTTCTGTTACGTGTGGATTAATCAAGATGTTGGCCATATGAAATTTAATGTTTTATCTCAATTTTAAAGAAAGAACTATTGCTATAGATAACGAGCTTTTTATCGAACTTATTTCAAGTTACCCAAAACTCCAAAATATAAGTGTAAAAAGACGAAGGGAAATTTTAAGTTTATTTATCGTTAATCACCTTGCCAGTTTATCGCATAGCACTGTGTACATTCCGGTGTGCCAACAATCAACTATTAATTGAGGAAGAAAGAAAGACCGGCCTTCAACGGGTTCAAAGACAATGTCAATTTTGCATCGTCCCAGTAATCGAATCATTTTTATATGGAATGAGACTTTTAGCCTGATCTTCGTCGGAGTCTGCTTCCTAGATATAATGATTCGTACCCAAATATGTGTAAATGAATAGAACACATGTCGCCATGCACTACAACGATTTCCAAAATTTAGCTAAATATATATTTTTAAAAAACGTTAAAAAATTTTTGGTTTGTAACTAGAAAATAGTATCATTTTTACGGCGCTTCAGTAATTGTCCTTTGTGATATTCTGATGCATGTACTGGTACAATACGCCGATTGCCCCTGTACGGAAATAAACACAGTTTCAATTCATGATATACGATATTTTCAATCCAAAATGTGTGAAATATTCAGTATAAATGTACAGTTGTATCTTAACTTATAATTATTCATCAATGTTCGGGAGTAGTTGATTACGTAAATTTCTAAAGGAAAAGTGATAATATTCTTCAGTTTTTGTCTTGCCAAAACGACTAACGGATTCGTCATTCTTTGAAATTTAAAGCGAATTCATCAGTGATGTGGAATTCCCTTGCACATGAGCTGCCTAACAAATTGGAAGAATATCACTTCATAAAATTCTGCGCATAACCTTCATTTGTTCACGTAACAACTTGTTATTGTCATTTAGAAAAGGTCTGATCGTTTTTCTTCCCGCCTCTGACCATCCGAAACAGAATCTTACACTCGCACAATCCAACGTGTGGCTGCCTAAGTGAACCAATCAGAAAGATTCAAAGGATGTAAGGACTAGTAAGTACAAAGAACTATTTTTCGAGTGTAGTATTTGTAAGGTTTGAACCAAATTATGGTTATGAGTGTATTCTAAACGGTGATCTTTTCACAAGATAAATGTGATTGGTTCGGTAAGGCGTTCGGCTTAGATGTCCCTGCACTAAGCTAGCTATCGAATACACGAATCATTGTAGCATCGTTAGACCATATTGTGCGGAATCCACTGAACTATTTTTTATCTGGGAAAGGAACTTTCCGTTAGTTTGAACAGGGCCAGAGTTAAAGTGGGGGTTTTTTAAAAAATTTTATGATCTATTATTATACACGTGAGTCTATGAATCTGCAGCATGTTTCAGAAATTAAAAAAAATTAATCTCCGGTGTCTATCGGCAGTATGGAATTGCTTCTCTGAGAGGTTTATAGAAGTTGATTAGGTTATAAGTAATTAGCAGGTCCTAGTGGAGAGGATAGCCTAGACAGAAAGAGTTCTAATCTCGTTAGAGTCAATATTTTGAAACTTTTATTCCTCGGAACACGATTGATTTTAACCAGACTGAAGTCATTAGAATTCTTTATTATGACGTGTTTTTTGTTTGTGTGTAGATGCTCATAGTAGTATCAACACCAACACTGTTTAATAACGGCATCAGTATATACTCAAAAACATCAAAATATCATTATATCTGGTATAGCTTATAAGTTATTGAATGACAGGACTAATTTGAGCATGTTTATAAAACGTATCTCAATGTAAACGATGAAGTAAGGACAGAAAACGCCTCTGTCGACAGGTATCATAGCGAAACTAATTGCCCGGGGCGACTCATTATCCAACTACTGGTAATATCGTAAGATCAGTGGTATCACTAATTATGTTTAGGTTCAGATTATCAGCTTAAATGCAGTGAAGCTAAACATTGATATCTGAATCTGAATCTGATATCACGTTACGTCCGACACCTAGCTATTTGCACATTTCTATCAAGTTAGAAACTTGCCTCCAACACAGTTTTGTCATCTTAAGGAGACATTCACGGTTTTTTATTTGGCTTTAATGTGTGTCACAACAACACATTTGATAATATCTCTTAAAAACATTTCACAAAATATCCCAAACACATGACTATTAGTATTTTTCAGTGAAAATCTAACAGCATCCTTATATGAAAGCCGAAGCTTATATATATTACGCACTTTTTACATGAAAATTTCAAACACTCTCAACTCAAAATTTCTCTTGCTCTACCTAACTTTCCAAAGTTACATTTGACCAACTGTCTTTGTCTGGTAATTCATTCCTTAATACCTTTGTGTTCTCACTCATTTCAACCGATCAACATTGAAGGTATATTTTGCAGTATGTTAGTACTTATCGATAAAATGGCCCCAACATCTCAAGGAGTGTCTCTTTTATGATCATAATCTTGGTACAAATAGTACGTGAAGCTCGATGTTACCAATATTGGAAGGCATCCACTGAACATTAGTTATAGACCAACTGGTATTTGTAATGATAAATGCAAATGCATGACTTTAGAATAACTAACGCTTTTGTCACTTCCACAAATAAGTTACTTACACTTTACAGCGAACACTGGGAGGCTTATATCTATCATTTTTGATTATACACAAAGGAGGGCGAAATGGTTATGCGACCAACAAATGTCTGATACGAAAGAAGACAATGTGTCTGAAATAAAGATGGTATGATACTATAGAATCGATATCTAACAATGTGACAGTGTAAGAAAAAATCATAATGCCGTTTCTTTTTTATACATGTATATGTATTTTCTTACAACCCTCATATGAAAGTGTCTCAAAATAATTAATTACACTGAGAAATGAAAGTGAATCTTACTTCTTTCAAAATAAGGCGTTTTTAGTGAACGGATATATCTAGTATCTGTGTCTATTTTAAAAAAAGCACATGTTTGTAACATTAATCGCACTAGTGCACACCAATATTTAGTAAACACAACGAATGCACACATACTGCATATCTCTCAATATTATTCAAGATCCTCACTCAAGTAATCTACCTCGTAAGTTATTCAACAAATAGTTACGTATTCAGGTAGTAAAGTGGATTTTTAAAGACTAATTCTTAATGTAACTAAAAATCCGCATGAACCAAGATATCGGAAATATTAAGATTTTGCTTATAACCAAAAAAGCGGAAACTGCAGCCGCTTTGGTCAATCGAATAGCAATGCCAATGCTGTGTTATTAAATCGGTTTATTTACAACATTGCTTTCATAAAACAATTCATTCTTTGTTCTCAGTTCTGAGTTTAGGTAAATTCAACAGCTGCACATAATACTAGTTCAGCCGCGTTCAACTGTCTATAATTTATCCGTTTCGTGCACAGCTAACTATAAATTTTTATATGTCCAAGCCGACAGCGGTTGTCTAAATTTTTCAGGTTCTGAAAAGATCATTCATTGCAATCATTTAAACGATAATTTCTTAGTAAATCATAATGAATTTTCAAAACGTAAGTGATTCATAGAGTCATTGTCATTCATAAATCATTATACATCAGTTTGAATTGTATGGGTTGTCTGCATTCTCTATGTTTTCGCTATGCATAATCCAAGCCATAGGGTACCCCTTTCGTAATTACATATATGTATATACAAATCATAGATAGGACACTCAAAAAGGTGTATATCTTTATCAAGATAACAACAGCAAGAGTTGAAATTTTTTTAGATATATGTTCCATGTTTATAATGATTTATACGATTATATCTATAGGTGAAATAGCTTCAATTTTCTAAACCGAAAATAGAAATTAATTGTAAAACGGTCACCTAGGTTTATATTTCAACGACTCAAATCATGCTTAGGATGTGGTAGATTCAATATGTTGAAAACGATTTCAGGCTATCTAAATAAAATTTGTGAACATTACACTACACACCTAATATTCTCTAATATTTCATGAAGATGGCTATTAGTTAACCATGATGAGAAATGTTCAACTAATCTGCTGACGATTGGGGTTATTAAGATTAATCTTCGGGCACTGCAACTATAAGACAAACCGTTGGACAAGGGGATGTCATAGGTCCCCATTTGTCTCTGCAAACAGGTACAATACCATAAGGTATACCTAGCCACTGTTTACATTGAAATGATCTGTACATAGCATAATTTGTGTAGTTTCCTTGGCAATATTGGGCATATTGATATTTCAAAAGCTCTATTATACAATTCCAATTGCAGCCATTCTGACCGTTAAACAAACTTGTAATATCTACAACGCACATGTAGTGGGGATCTTTTATACTTATGTATGACTTTTGACTTTTGATGTAATTGTTTATAATGTTTTGAATGAAGTAAGAATGCTCGAACGATTATTGGTATTTTTACCTTTTCTTATATTTTCAGGATGAAAACTCTCTTTCTTTCGTGCACGTAAGTGTTTATATTTTTTAGACTAATGGAACGTTCACTTGGATATTTTCGGTTGTTTCAACAAGTATAAAGTCTATAAGTATAAAGCTATATCTTTTCGATAAGATAACATGCATAAGATCGCCGAAACATGTCATAGATTTGAATGTGCAGCCTAATGTTTGAACGTTACAATAATGAATTAATGAAGCTTAGATGCTCTCGTGAAATACGAATGTTAAAATATGGTCAAAATAAACCATTGTTTTACCAGTTTTGACTTTTCATTAATCTGAATTTATCTGATGACAAAGTGATAACAGAAACATTGAACGTATTTGATATTGGCTCCACAGCTTGTCATACGACCAACACAGCTGATATCATCCTGGCAGTGGCAGACTCCAAACTGACCGCCTACCGTAGTTACTATGGTTACAGTCTCTCCCCTGGACTCAGTCGCTTCATCAAGACCTTCATCTCCCAGTGCGACTACTCCAAGAACCGTCTGGCTATCGTGGCCTACAGCAACACTGTCCGCTATATATCTCCCTTCTCTAACAACCCAACTCAACTACTTAACTCTCTCAATGCTTGCAGACCGGAATTCGGAAGCGCTGCTCCCAATCTGGCTCTTCAATCCATCAGGAGCTACTTTCCAGCCAACTCACGGCCAACTGCTGCTCAGGTTGTTGTCACTCCACAAAAGTCTCACAACTATCAGGCCACGGTATCTGAAGGTCAGCTGCTCCGTCAAGACGGCGTTGGCATCGTTGGCGTTGGATATGGTCGCTTCAGGCCAGTCCATGAACTTGTTGGAGTGACCGGACATCCTCATCAAGTGTTCCTGACCCGATCTGCTCGCCACCTCAGTTACACTGTGCGCCACATCAAGAAAACCATCTGTCTTCGTGAGTACTTGCAGAGAAGAATGCTTTGTTGTGTTGAGATATCATTTAATTATTTCATTGTGTATTTCATTATAGCATGTATATAAGGAAAAGTATAAACTATTAATTATCAATACTTTTTTCAGACATCTACATTTACATTTCTGATAATTTGTTCAACTTATTGTTACTGGAAAACATCATATTTGTGGTAATAGGTTAAGTACAGTGATAATGAGCATGACATGAAATTCTGGTAGAAAACGAGGCAGTGAAGCGTCAATTATTTCAACCCAATTCTGGGAATTTATCAAAAGCAAAACAAGTTGAGTTGAAAGAGTTTTAAGGGTAGTGTTACTAGTTTTCATGAAAATGGTACGCGTGTTTTGGCTTTGCACTTCTATCTCTCATTGGAAACTAATAATTGTCATGTAATTGTAAAGATTTATAAGTATATGAAGTATATTGAATGAGTGGTGGCATAATTTATTGTTTGACTCGTATGGGATTCAAATGAAACGCCATCAAAGATAATTAGAGTGTGTACATAGTCTGATAATGATGCGCTATTGTAAGATGTTCCCTTTTCTTTCTCTTAAAGATGGCTCGCACAACTCCAGCCCCGACTCCGCCAGCAACAACTCCTTAAAGAAGGAGCACTTTGATTCATAAATAAAAGTATTCTGAAAAGGAGAGACTTTTGGGATCTCAACAATAAACATTACATTCTGCTATGGCAACAGTTTACCATTTTGGTACTACTGGGACTATTTCATGGTGAATTTAACAGTTATCAAATAAAACGTTTATACATTACACCTTTTTTGTCTTCTTTAACAAGTGAACTTGAGGTTCACAAACGAGACAACAGAATGATTTCAAGCACCAGCAACACCTCCTCTGAAGTATAACATTCGGAATGTAGTCCAGTTTTAAATTTGGATAAAAGTTTTCTGTTTTGATTAATCTGCCTTTTAAAAGGTATGGCATACCTCAAACTTTAAAACGTGAGTACTGTAACGGTGTGTGTTATACATTATTTTGAAACAGTTACAATTTTCAACGAGCGTAGCGCTGTTGGACAATATTGTGCAACAACTACAGTACAGTTACAGTTTTCAACGTGAGTACTGTACTAAGCACTGTTACAATTTTCAAGTGTGAATCTATCTTAGATAATTGTGATCTATCTTATGTCTTTTAAAATCCAAATAAATGTAATACCTCTTGGCTTTTGCTACAAGTTGAATCAGTTCTAAAAGACCAATGTAATCAGTCCTGGCGCTCGGAGGTTAAATCCAGTTCCAAAGGACAATATTACAAACTTTTGATAGAAAAACCTAGTTTGACAATTGTCTCTTCTTGTCTAAATATATTTCAGCTGATATCATCCTGGCAGTGGCTGACTCCAAACTGACAGCCTACCGTAGTTACTATGGTTACAGTCTATCACCTCGACTCAGTCGTTTCATCAAGACCTTCATCTCCAAGAACCGTCTGGCTATCGTAACCTATAGCGACACTGTCCGCTATATATCCCCCTTCTCTTACAACCACGGTATCTGAAGGTCAGCTGCTCCGTCAAGACGGCCTTGGCATCGTTGGCGTTGGATATGGTCGCTTTAGGCCAGTCCATAAACTTGTTGGAGTGACCGGAAATCCTGACCCGATCTGCTCGCCACCTCAGTTACACTGTGCGTCACATCAAGAAACCATCTGTCTACGTGAGTGCTATGTTTGCCAGTAAAGGTGCATGCTTCGACGCCTAAAATATATCACTTATTACATAGTATTTTCACAAATATTTCATGGTTTCTTTTCACATTTTAGGAATGCAATTGTATTCAGTTACACTTGTGTAAAAGTCTCCATATTTTACTTGTAACACATCCTTATTTCAATCATTTAACGTACATAAACGTATATGTTTATTTACAACTTTAGAAACATTCTGTAATTTAGAGTATTTTGTGATAAAATTTTCTACTGTTGCAGTGAGTAAAATACCAAAAAGTTTCTTATTCTTGGATGTGACATTCAATGCCACTGATGAACATTTATCTGGAGCATTTTGGTAAAATATTGATGCATGTATCATATTTGTTTCATTTCAGTCGCCTCCGCGCTGGCTCGCACAGCTCCAGCCCCGACTCCGCCCCTTGAAGATGACCGATTCACCAAAGTAATCTGAAAGAGAGAGAGAGAGAGAGAGAGAGAGAGAGAGAGAGAGAATGACAGAGAGAGACAAAGAGAGACAGAGACAGAGACAGACAGAGACAGAGACAGAGACAGACAGACAGACAGACAGACTGACAGACAGACAGACAGACAGACTAGGACTTCCCACCATTTATATTTGTTGATATTAGTTGTTGATGACATTCTTAAATCGTTCTGTTAATTGATGTATGGCATTATTTTATGGAGATACAATATCAATTTGCTTTAAGGCAATTCATAAAGAAGTATTTAAACACCTTTGAAATAAAGTGCTTCTGCAGTAAAAACCTTTTTGTTTGTTATCAAATGAACTTGACTGCATTGGTATGCTTTAGACAACAAAAAAGGATTTCAAGTTATATCAATACCACAGAATCGCCTATACAACATTCATATCCTATTTGGTTAAACGAACAACGGCGAATACAGCATATGTACACACGTTACTAGTTTGAAGTAACGTTTGTAATAAAAGGTAATAAGGAAATATTTGTCCTGAAAGTGAGACCTTTTCATTATATCTTTGTGTAAATCTATGAAATGCTCAGTTATAATTTGAAAATAATTTATTGTTGTGTTTCGGACTTTTCTTTATATTCGTGTAAGATCACCTGGAATATATTCAGCAATGTTCACCTTTGTGATAAAACAGGAGTATGACGGAACAGTGACTTGACCTTGTATTCTAAAAGAAGGATATCTTTTCTAACAATATGTTTTTCTGTCATGCAAAGAAATAATGTGTATCATTTGTAATATCTTGATATAACTGTCTTCATGATTTATCTTAGAAAGAATGAGTAGACTCAAATTAAGTACGTATGACATTAATAACAATCCATAAAAAAGCGTACATAATATAAATAATAATATCTATGTCTCCCTGACGAGGTCAAGTATAAAAGCCAAATAATGCAATAAGGGTTAGATTCTACGCTCATTAATTGACTTATATGTTAACGTATTTGAAAATAAAATTCGATTTGTCAGAAGCCTACAAAATAAAGTTCAAGTTTTATCAGAAAATGGTAGCTCATCTTGTAAATAAGTGGTGTCCCGATCGATACACCTTGTTATATATGCAATATTACATCAAATGAAAGGTGGAAAATCGAGTAAACTTCCTAAATCTCGTTTTGTCTAGATCTGAACATAAATCCAAATCTACTCGGCTGTTCTAAACAAATTTATCACATAAACAAATAAAGGATGTCACAGCAATGTTGCTATAATCAAAAGTTTGTATATATATATTAAGTGAAGTTATTTATTGAAATTTCAAAGGCTATTATGAAATAAATTGTGAATTTCTTTGTCATCAATAACTCGAGTTATGTTATCAGAACGCATGCTTCAACTCAACCCCATCTCGGATTTTAGAACATCTCCAATGAATAGGCGAATGGGTCCGGATGTTACTGTTAAAGTTTACATTGCCACAAACAAATTTAACTATGTTCTTTGGAATATATGAATGTCTGATTTCAATTTTGTATAGTGCATCCAAGGTCGTTACTCAATTTGGTAATGAATGCCGTTTTTGAATGTCATTTTTGATGGGCTCACACACCCTTTTTGTGACGTCATAAACAGAATCATTGTCTCGTGATATCTACATCTATCGTAAAAACATCACAGAAAAAAAGCAATAATTAACGATCATAGAAATTAATACATCTATCGTAAAAACATCACAGAAAAAAAGCAAAAATTAACGATCATAGAAATAAAAAGTGATCATTCTTCATTAATATTACCTTATTGTATAATTCTTGGCCCGTTGAAGTTTTACAATTCCAATCAGGGAAATAGAACAATAGATTCCGTTTGAACCATTCAGTCTTTCCCACGCTATTGGGTGATCACGCTGTTGTAATCACCCTAAACATGCGATGTTATACAAGACTATTGTAAGGAGGGTGCGCCATTAACTCAGTTGATTTCATACATGAAAAACAACAGTAAACAACCTGATCCAGCAGACGACAAGAGTACTCATGTTGGTTCATTAAAAATCACATGCATGAATATGTACGAAAGCAACTTCCCTCACTCAATTGTTGTCTTTATTTTTCTCAGAAATAGCTAGGCCTCTTCTTAGTTGTCAATGTAGGATTTTGTCATAAGACACTCTAGATGTTTGGAAAGGTTTAGTGGATTTTTGACATCACACCCAGGTCTTTCAGACAATGCTGCTAAAGCCATTTTCCCTAATTATATGTCTAGTGGCTATGTTACTAAGTATAACTACTACAAGAATAGTAAATAAAAGAAAATTAATGAAAAGTTTCAGTTGTCTCAACATTTAATTAAGTAGAATCTCGAAAGGTCTTACACAGCCAAAATGCATCACTCATTTATGACAAAATAAGGTGAACATGATAAATGAGGACATAGTTTTTAGTTTCATGAATTGTTTTGGTGTCAAAATGCCAAAAAGTCTTACCAGACACGTCTCTTCAGGTGACACAATAAAGTCATCTTTTGTGAAACCGTTCAGGCCCAAATAGTGTCCCAAAAAAGGGCAGACATATGATTGATAAAACACAATATTTGGTCATCTTGAAGTGAATGGTCATAGTTATTGCTTAGCATATTCAAAAAGGAACACTGAAGTTAGCATAAACAACTTTAACTCTTATCATCAGACGCTATATTTAAGCCAACGACATGACGACGTCACAGTGCTATGACAACACACATGCAGATTAAGAGTAGTGCAGTGTCCAGAAACAAACATTTTTCACGGAATCGAAATGAAAATGATTTTGGAGGATAAACAGAATCTAAACCTCATGTCTGCTGATATCAAATATATCAAACTAGTTGATAAAAGTAAAAATATCCTAGGCAAACCTTGGATATTTGTGACTTTATTAACTAGTGTTGATATATTTGACATCAGACGACACTTGGGTGAGATTCTCTATTTCAGCCATTATAACCCCTGTTCCACAGATTATATTCCTAAGAAAATATTAATACAGTCAGTTCAAAACAAAGAGTATTAGTGTTTACTGGAGGGATTACACTGACTCGCCATAATTCACATCAGTCACAAAACATGCACAAGTTAAAAAATCTACTGCTGATGTTATTATTCTTCAGAATATCATTTTGATTTTGTGAGACATAATAGACAAACGTGTAAACATTGGCTCTGGTTAGCATGAGATGCTGTCTTCGATATGTTAAAGATTGCAGTGGCTGATAAACATCATCAACTTTCAACTGAACCTTTTATTTATACTAAGTTATAATAGATGTCCTTATGTTTTGTCAATTCTATATGTATCATTGTTTTATGTTTCCAAATATCGATATGAACAAACCATTTCTATCAAATTGTTTATTGAAATGACAACTGAGTTTTACCATATTTATACCCCTTTTTCCCTGAAGTCTTCCCGTCCGGGTGGTCTTCATTTGCTAACTGTCCGAATCTTTCTTTTTATACTTACTGACCTAATGAACATTTTCAATTCTTTATTTTTTCTTACTTTTAGCTTAAGTAAAGATTTTTTTAAATAATTATAATGATACATGATACATATCAAGACAGTGATACAGCCTAAATATAAACCTTTAGATTTATAAAAACTAATAGTAGGGGCATTGACGATCCATGAAGGGAGAAGCCATAGATAACCAATATGCCAATGATTCTTCACACAAAGGAAGAACCTCTGAGAAATATCAATTTTCAAGCATAATAGTTCGATTCAAATCTAAATTTGATTTTCAAGAGGTTATGTATTCTGTCTAAATTCAAAGGTTTCTTGGTCACGAAATGTAGAACGCTGATTGGATGCAATACCGTGATGGGTGTTCATAAGCCATGCTAACCCTTTGGCGTATATCATAAGTGTTTCATGATAAACAGTTTTTGCATGTAGCGAAACTACTTTCAATTTTCTAACACCAAGTGATGAATTTGAAGTCAACTAAAACAGATCCTGTGAAGCTTATAACTTTTGAAGTTAACACCAACTAGAATAAAATTAAGTCCATTTGATATATTGATAATTTACTGTTCTTTGGTCCATTACATTCGGGGTCTTAATTTCATATGTGTATGCTGTCAAATCCAGACTTGCTGAATGAGGACCTAGACTGTATGAAAGGCTCCCATCTAATTCACAAAGTGGTACAAATATATGATAACTTGCCAGGGTCAGGGTGTGAATTAGTTCAGACCAGATCATAAATTCAAGATTACAACTCAAAACTTCTGATTTGTTTAAATTAATTCTTGTAGGAAATTCTTATTTTCACGTGAGAGTGTTGCGATAATAGATTTAATACGATGAATGTTTTTTACTGAAATTGTATGCCATCAGGATCGTTATTTATTCATTTTCATACTAAAAGAGGTCAGATGCCTGTAGTATATATATATAGATTATAGTTATATACATACAGCTGCATGCCAAAAGTTTGTGCACATACCTGAATATACTAGTGCAAATATCATGTAATTTGAGATGCCTTTGAGGTATCGTTGCGTTGCGAAAAAGAAACGTATCATATTGAATTTTCAATACATATATGAAGAGCCATTCTTCTTTAAGGCCAAGGTTTATCGTACCCCATAATTACCCGTAACAGTTTTGGCAGGCCATTGCAGTGACATGGAGTCTAAATTCCGAAAACACTAATTTTCAATTCTCCATTAATTCCTTTATAATTTATCAACTTCTTTAAACATACGTAGTGTCTGTTCCTTAGTACAAAGTCAGTGTGGTTATGTTAGTATTAATTTAAGAGAGTCGATATGGAACATTTCATTCGACATTTAACGATTTCGCGAAATTCGAAAATGTGACCCCTTCTGTCTATATCAATATGCCAAAATTCAAATTTTTGCACAAGTGACCAGATAACGCCAAAATTAGTTCAAGATTGGCTATAAGCCAAGATGGTAATTCCATCGTTTGAAAGGTTTCGAAGTCGGCATAGATGATATAAGGCACCTTCAATTGTTTTCTGACATCTTTATACCGAAGCTACTCGTCCTCTACCTTGGGGAGTTCAATCTTTTGGGGGCCATGCGTTTGAAAAAAAGGGAATATGGTCGTTGAGGAAGCCTTTCTTTGGTGAATCCGTGAAGACAATAGGGACAAAAATAATCTCTATGTCTGTTAGTCTTTTCATCAAATAGAAGACGATTTAACTCTTTGATCCAGTAGTAATGAGTCTTGATACCATCGGAGACCATCAACGGATTGACATGCTACTCTAGCCGTTGTTTGGTTATATGCAGGGGATATACGTGTCCTTTTTCGTATCCAAACACGTTGATGGAGGTTTGATTCATGGACTCATGGATTCATGTCAACCAACTTCACTGGAAAGTTGATGTTTGTAAAGTCCAGATCGTTCATAAAGGATTTGTACTTGGTGACACGTTCGAGGATGGAGTGCAAAGAGTACAGACCACACGAAGCACTTCCTATCTACATTCTTCACATTGAAAATGGCGTGTTTGGAACTAAGCTTGATGGGAATAGGGATGTAGTTCGAGGCTCTCAGTGGACGATATTTTGCCATCACCTTGTCAATAGTCCAGTTGCTCCCCTCTCGTTGATATTCGATGAAGAAGGTGTAGATTATTTTTCACAGATTCCTTTAAGCCCTCATCCAGATCTTCCCAATTGAGCGCTATTTGACTTTTTCCCCTGAAAATAGGCTCAGCTGTGTTAGTAGTGTCTCCTTGACGACGAGTCATCTTCCCTTTGACGGCTAAGTACCATTTTAATCCCGCTCTCTCTTTAATACTCGCTTTCAATATGGTATTCAAATCCTGGTAGTTGCTGTTTAAATAACCATGGGGTCGAACTTGCCGAGACCTTCTCCTGGTATTGTATGGACTCGAACCGTTCCCCCTAACGCTCCTAGATCGCATCCGATTGTATCTCCACCGCTTCGCTGCGCCCAATAGTTTTCATATGTATTTTCATTATATCATTTCTGTTAAAATGACGTCCGCAGGTCGTACACGTGTAGTTTCTACTCTCGTGAATAGACCGTTTATGTCGATGCAATGCTTGTCGGGATGAATACGACTTTCCACACTGGTTACATCTATGGAACCTATCCATCTGAAACACAATCAATTAATGTTAATGTTTTAATATAATACGTACATCGAAGAACTCAAATGCGCCCTTCGTGTTTTAAACTCCCTGTTATCTTTTTTTTAACGATAGATGCACACCAACTCGTCTTTTATTTCTTAAATATAACTAATATTATCTAATCCTTATTATATACAAAATCCTATCATCTAGTTCAGACTGCTACCCGTCACAATCTAGCTGTCGCTATACACTAAACCGGCGAGTCAAAGCATATCATCGAATTGACAACCTAAAACCTAAACCTAGATGTATATATTTCTATCTAAAGAAACAATGCATTACGAGATATAACAAATCAAGCACTAGTCCTGTACTACATTAAGATATAAACCTTTAATCACTACATCATCAACACTTAGACGCCTTGAAAAATCAAGTGTTCTAAAATGAAACTTCAAAGGAATATGTCTAGAATCACTCATGTATGAATTATACTATTATGTCTTGATTCGTCATTTATTCTGTTTAGTTCTTGTACATTTATTTGTTAAGCATAATTTTACTTATTTGCCAAACCAGATTTTTTGGTACTAAAAAATATGTTAATAACCACATTAAAATCGAATATACACAGTCACAATGGATATACCAATAATACCTTATACAAGAATTAGTTTGATCTACAATAGTTACAACGAAACGCGTACGTCGATACATTGTTATTATACAAGATTTAAAAAGTCTGTGTTACAGTCTAGGTTTATAACGATGCACGCTAATATTTCTGAAATTTGCTAGAGAGATTCGAATACTACCGACAGAGAGGCAAAGTGTCGTTATTATTCCCGACATTAGCTAGATAAAAACTAAAGCTACGGGCAGAAAGACCGAGTTATGTAATTTGTCTAATCAATAGGTAGATCAGTCTTAATCAAAGCTTTCGAAAGGCTAAAGTGTCTTTCTGTCAATCAATCTCAAATATCAATGCCTATGCAATGCTTTCATCTTAGAAAACTGTTTTTTTTTCTCAAAATCACGGCAGCCCCCGTCGATCACAGACCGCGTAACGATGTAGAATCTCATTCGGGGTTCCGACGCAGAGCGACTTATCGATTTTTCATTCACTGCAGCGTGAGCCCGTCAGGTGACGCGATATTATCGATACGTAACTCATTTCCCGCTATAAAGTTTCTGTCTATACATCCACCGATTTGAATGGCACAAATCGATCGAATGTTCTCGATTCTGTAGTGTGGGGAGACGCGCTCAACCGATATGCCACGTCCCTCGTGTCCCTACTGACGGTTATTCATTTGCTGTGCCATAATTCCTGGTACCATTTGAAGAATAATTATGCAAATTGAATGAGATGATTTGAAATACACATATTTGTAATATATATGTAATGTAGCCACGTAATGGAATCCTACTTTTCATATATTAATGATCAGAGGTTAAATTTGAACACTCGGCCTGTAACACACACATATATATATATATATAATGGACTATCCCCACACCCCCTCCCCCTTCGGTGTCGCCTCGTGGGGACGCGCTCCACCGATATGCCACACACCTGCGTCTCGGAAGTGATGACTCATTTCCCGCTATAAAGTTTCTGTCTATACATGCGCCGATTTTGAATGGCACAAATCGATCGCATGTTATCGATTCTGTCACGTGGGGACGCTCACAGCGATCACGTCATTTCTGTGTATAGACAGGTACAATCATCACCTCTTCTTGTCTAAACATATTTCTTTACCAATACTTCGCTTTAGAACTACTAATCATAGACTCCCTGTAGAAACTGGACGCTGGCAGAATACTATTAAGCAAGAAAGAACATGTAAATTATGTCATTCCCTTGCAGTTGGTGATGAGTTCCATTATTTGCTAACGTGTACAGCCCTGAACCATGAAGAATTGCTAGATCTTTAAGTATGAATGAGGATTAATTGTATCGGTAGAAATACAAACACATGCTCTATTTAGGAGATAAACCTAGTGTGTTTGAAAATCAGAGACATGTTATACTGGATTGATAGCGAGTAAATTTTAAATTGAAACCGAACGCGCAGCGTGAGGTTTCAATTTAAGATTTACTCGCTATCAATCCAGTATAACATGTCTCTGATTTTCAAACACACTAGGTTTATCTCCATTCTACCATGACGATTTTAATGCTGAACTCTTTTTCATAGCGAAATGCACAGAGTAAAAAGGTCCGACTTCTGGAGACAAACATGAAGTCGTCAGCATCGGGGATTTTGCGTCTTAGTATTGAACTTAAATTAAACCGTTAACATAGGTAAACCTAATACTGCGTTTTCACGAAATTGTTTCGTACTAGTATGAGGTACAAATGTAAATATAGAATCGCTTAACAAGTCTTTTTTTCTTGTTTTGATAGCAAACACAGGCCGCGCCACCCCCTCATGACGCAAATGGATGACTCTAACAGTAGACCACTATGACGTCGTAATAGGGTTTATGACGTCAGAAGCGCTTGCGAAATGACGTCATTGTTTTGTTGCCGTATTCGAAGGAATGCTGCTGCATGCCTAGTAGCGGAAAGCTTAGTTAACGATATTTTTTCACTCAAACTTTTTATTTTGTACAAAATACGACATAAAATTAAAACAATTTGCTCTCTACGTGTAAACACACGATAACAAATACGATAAATTCCTTTTGGAAAGAGATTAATCCTACTTGCAAGCGGAATATCGACTCTGAAGTTACCAGTCGGATAGTCGGAAGTCAATGTATGTATTAATACAGTGTAAACTGATTTCGGGTAAACAGAGCCACTTCAATCGTGAATTGATACCCTCTGAGTCGGACAAAACAGCCAATCAGAATCGAGTATCCAGCACTTTCATGGTAGAATAATATATAAAGCAAATTTTACAAGTTGTAGATATTGTATGAAATGCTATTGAAATGTGTATATGATTATATCTTGGAACAGATATATTTATGTCTATAGCTTTTGTTTATATCATTGTGTCAATGTGAAAATTTGTCTGTCTCTGCTGTCTTGATTAATTTGTATTTAAATTTGTATATCATGTTTTGCTCTTGTACCACCGTTGGTGGCGATTTGAGCTCAATAAATGAATCTGAATCTGAAGTCCAATATTGCCCCCTCCACTCCCCTGTATTGCAGAGGTAACAGGTCGGCAATGAAGCGTGAGCACTATGAGGTAGAACACTGATAAGCGCTCTGAGGGATAGCGCTGGAAAACCAACGCCGTGCAAGGGCCTGCCCATAAACTGTATAGGCTGAACAGGCAAACGCCTAACGTTACACACCTTTCTCCGAACTCCAACAACAACGACCTGGGGCTTATCTCTACATTCATGACTATATCATACGTATTTACTCAATACAAATATTTAGGATGTTGCTACATAAGAAATGTATCAACTGGATAATATGTATGTATATTTTAAAGTAGAATTGTTTGTCAAGACTTTATCTGATTGCTAATAATTCTTATGGGACTCCTGATTGGACCCATGAATCAACACGCTTTTTCACTATCGAACGATTTCATTGGATCTGGCGGGTCGAAGCTGAGGCCTATTGATCCAGCTATAATCAGACTGGATACAATAAAGCGTACACTGAGTGTCGCCAAACAGTGAGACAGAGCCGCGTGTTCCTAGAGTAAAGATAAACTCTCCTGGTCGTCAAACAGAAGATTTTAGAAGTTAAACAGTCAGCAAAAGTAAGGTAAGATAGGATGTTTCTGAAATTATCATATTCATTTTTTAAAATGTATATCTAATAAATAAGTCTGACTTTCAATAGCCTCCCAGACAGAATGACTGTGCTGTACAGTGCCAGTATGCACTGACAGTACCTGAATCGCTGTTTGACTACACGGAGTCTGGCTGAGAGACATTGAAACCTGCTATCCCTTGTTTTTGTGTTTCGATATAACTGACCATGCTCGCTTGCATGGATGCCCATCCTGCCTCCCGTCTACTTCACATTGTGGTGTTGTTTTGAAGAATCTTAATTGTTCTGTCCTCATGAAAACTTCTATTCGTTGTTATCGGAGTTTATGAGTAACAAGGTTCAATGGAATATGACGTCATTGATTACCTCTAACCAAGAGCTTAGTTTATATACAAAAAATCGGTTCTAAAGTATGTCTTAAAAGTAAGGCGTATGAATATTAGAAAAGTTGGGTTTTATTTGCTTAAAGTTTACTTTTTCATGAGATAAGAAATTGATGGACAAAATGGTATCTTTCAATAATGCAAGGGAAATGACAAACATATTCGTTTGCCGACCTCTATTGAGTATTCTTGAGTCGTTGTTCGGAGTTGCATGGTGAATCCTATGTGTTATAAGTTTCACTTTTAGAACATGACAGCAAATGTTGGTTGCACGCGCCTTGAAACCTTCTGATGGCAGCGAGTATATTAGTGACGTGATGGAGCGGATACTCGATGTCTGGAACTAGCACGATTAAGCAAGAATACCATAGTCCTCACATGACCTCACGAGCCTCAGTCACATGGTCCGCCAGCCATTTGTGTGGACAAACAGCGCAGGCCGGTGTCCCGGTATATATTCGCCCCCGTACAAAATCTCCCCCAGGCGTTTTTGTACCGGTACAAACACTCCCCCGGAGATTTTATACCGGTATAAAATCGCCCCCCCCCCCCCCCACCCCGGCGGAATTATTTCTCCCCCCCCCCCCCTTCCAGAATTGATTGTAGACATATTCTATTTACCAGGATGAAGAGTTGTTTTAAAACATCGACATTAAAGATTGTTTGAAATAATATTTTGTATTAGAAGAGACTTTTAAAGGATTTAATATATTGTACTATTTCGTTTTTACGTCTTGCTTTAAGTATGTCTTTTGGAAGAATATTTCATAGTTTTCACATGACGTCACGAGCCTCAGTCGCGTGGTCCGTCAGCCATTTGTCTGGACAACCAGCGCAGGCCGGCCGCAGCGGCTAGTGCATTCTCACTATATTCTCCGTAGAATTAACGGTCTATCTTATGGTCGAATGAGCTCCAAATGATGCGAATCTTGCACACATTTTAAACAAAAATGATTGCAAGACATGTTCATGTCATGTCTATGTGAATATTTGTACTAGCGGAGAAATATTTCATCCAATTTGAACTCGCTTCTACCATCGATGTGACTTCGAACTTTCTCCAAAAAAACTTGAAATGAAAGGAATAATATCTATCCTACCCCTTAAATGCTTTGTTTGATGGCTTGTAGACTAAACACCATTTACGATGGACATGCTATTTTTTTATTTTCTTTGTTAAAGTATTTTACATCGGGTGTTTAAAATATTATAGTTATTTTTCCCATTCTGATCACAGGAAATTGATTTCTGATATAGATGATAAAATATCCCCTCCTAAACAGCAATAGACTATTGACATAGGAGAGGAATATTATTATCTTGGTTTCATTTCTTTTGAAATTGCATGTTTTATTTCACTTTCCTGTGATTATGATATTGGGCTATCCCAAATCATCCCACTTGTGAGACACATGCGGTTGTCTAAATGTCAATATTTCCGAATTCATAAAGTATTAGCAACATTTTGAATTAAATTCGACGTCCAGATCATAATGAACTTTATTTATTGCTCTCTTTACGAGCATGATCCAGTTATTGAAAAAATGTCTTGACGTACGCTTATTGATATATGTGATAAGACTATTATTTGTATCTAGTACAAATGCCATGTACCGTCACTCATTAATGATTGTGCGATTTGTTATTTACAATTTCAATGCACTTGTACTGTATTTATTTGTTTTAACAAAAAAGTGTATACAACCAGACATTCATGAAACTAATATTCGTTACATTTAATTAATCCGTTCATAAATAAGTTTTCTCTATTTCTCACTATTCTTGTGTTGTTTCGTCATTAGGTATTGAAGGTGAGAAGATCAATAAGATTATGTGTCAACTATGTCATATCAATGGCAAGAGATAGAAAATTTAAGCTGATACACATAGATAAAGGTTCTACAGGTCAATTAAAAACTTAATTGAGATATGCGATGAAAGGGAACAATTTGTTTTCATATTAGAGAGTATCGTTGACGCAAAGTTTTCAGTTAGTTATTATAATAACAAAAAGTGCATGTGTCAGACTCTAACAGTTAAATGTTCAATTGATTCCTTTGGGGAATAAATGATATACCATGTAGGAATTTACGTCCATGAATCATTATGTTATGATGGCAAGATTTGATGGCAGTTGAACGTCTTTAGAAACGAGTCTCTTACACAAGCACGGGAGACATCAAACTTGTGGTCTTTACTAAGAGAAAGAAAGATTATCATAGGTTTGATAATTCTTTGAAAAGGTCCATATGTTCATATTTATTGATTCTATACAAAATAAGTTGTGAACGGTTTAGCGATCAAGCGTCCAGCGACTGCACATCCTTGACGAATGTCTAGGAATATCTAATACCATATGTATGTGCCTTCTACTTACTAATCATAACGTTCCTAAATAAATATGATGTCTCGTATAAAGAAAATGTTAAGTAGGCCTAGGTTTATCCTTTTTCTCAGGAATTGTGTGGTAGTAAGCTCACTGTCATCGAAAACTTCGGTCGATTCAGTCCGTGTTAAATGGAGTCAAAGTATATACTGAAGTGGGAATTATTTAAAGAAACGACTCCCTGTTACTTTATCTTCCACCTCTGCATCTTTACCTGAAAAAAATAGCAAATATACGACCCTTTATTGTGTTTAGAGAGTCAGTTACACATGATCATTGCTGAGCCGAGTAGCTTGCTTGTCCATACAAATGGCTGACTTCCGGTGACTGTCTCGCAGTGAAATGTTTAGTGAAACCTATGAATTAGGTACAAAAGAGGAAGCTAAAACATACTGGGTTTGATGACAAACTTAAATCCGCTTGGAGGGGGCGAATCTATCCGGGTTGGATTGAATATATTTTTTTACAATTAGAAGGGGCAAATCTATACTTTGCATATACTTACATACAATTAGAGTGGAAGGGGGCGATTTTATACTGACGGGGGCGGTTTTGTACCGGTATGAAATCACCGGGGGAAGATTTTATACAGGGGGCGGTTTTATTTCGTGACACCGACATGGCTAGCCGCATTCCGAGGCTAGCCAGCAGGTCAGCTTGACCAGCACATAACCTTGAGAAGCTAACTCGTATTCCGGTATGGAACCTGGCTTGAACGAAGGAACGGTTACCTTCGCTCTTACAAGTGACAAAGCCATTTATGTAGTAAAGGTCCTCTACTCCTCTATAAAGGCCCCAGCAGCCTTGGCATCATCAGTTGTTGCTTTTCTTTCTTTAGGCAAGTTCAAACTGTACTTTTACATTTGTGTTAGGATAACTTTTGATTGTATTTTAGGTGAACTTGTTACGCTTTTGTTAAACTGGATTTGTCTTCATTTACTACGAATTTGCACTATTACGTTTTGTTAGGTTCACCCCTGTCAATATTATATTGCTAATGGAAGTCTCTTCATTTACTATATTTTGACGTTACAATACGGATTACCGGCTGTCACAAATCAGAACACATGAAAGGTTTCAAAAGTTCATTTAAACCCCACCTTGCAGAATACAACACAAACACAGTATCACACACACATTCATTCAATACAAGACACTGATAAATATCTAACTCTCGTGCCCATGCATCTCACTTGCACCCACACGTGCATATCAAGGTTTCGCTTCCCTCACCCAGATACACTTATTATTACTCACATCTACCTATCTCACCGTAAATGACATTTACACTAATATAAATACAGGATCACGGGTCAGTCATAAATATAACTGATATAACAGTGTAATTATGGATACCGATGGTTACTATGGTAACGAGGTAACAGTGTCCGTGTTCAGCATCCACCCCTGACCTCTGTCAGTAAGAACACTGTTCCTAAGTTCCCATGGTGCAGGCACAGTCCCTCGTAGTCCGCTGTCTAGACTCCTCAGTCCACAGTTGACACTACTCTGACCTTGTTAATCTCCTGATGACCTTACGCTCGCCCACCGGTCAAAGCTTGTCATCCTTCCAGAGAATCACATTCAACAGTCCGTCGTTGAACCAAAGGTCATCCTGACGTGGCCTCAGTAACACCATGTCCCGGGTGCTACAATACAAACCACTCGTATTTGTTTATCGGAACTACAGTCCGTAATTATTATGGATGCCAATTTGAACACAAAATACTAGTTGCCATTTCTAACCATCCTGTTACACACATATAAAACACAACCTTCAATATAAATACATATATCCCTACTGTACACTAAATTCTATACAGCACATATTCAATATATTGCTCAACAGAATACATTGCTTATTCTCACATTGAACATTCAAAATTCACATGTATTGAAATATCATTCATATATTCCAATTCATTCATACTATTATTTAAATACATATCTGTTGACTAGACCTACTATGCCTGCCTCCTCTTGGCATGCTTTATTTCAACCTTATTACCACAGACGAAACTTGAAACAGTGGAGTAAGGGATGCGTAAAATCCCCCTCAGAGGGCGGTAAGTCAGTGGTCTCGTGACGTCATTCCCAGAAGCCTTCACTCTCCTCTCAGTTGCAGAGCAAGACAGTTGTTTATGTTTTCGCTCTCGACTCTGGGCATTTTTAGCGTTATTCTTCGTTGCTTTTGCTAACCTTACTTCGTATTCAATTAAAGGGTTTGTTGTTACGCCTTATCTACACGCTCGGCGTTATATTTGTTTGTTGTTTATTGTAGGTTTGAGTGAGTGAGTGACCTTGTTGACATGTGCTAGGCTGGGCGCTACCAAGCTGGAAGCTGCATGCTCTGCACGTGCAACTCGTGTCTCTTGCTTTCTCTCTCCTTCGTCGGGTGACTGCATGGGTCGTACGGCCTCCACCCTCCGGCTTCTTCGGGTGACTGCTTGGTTCGTACGGCCTCCGGCAGTTCTTTCGTCGTCTAGTGTCAGGTGGGTCTTCCGACAGCTCGTCGTCTGCTTCGGTTGGCTTTCACCTTCGTCTGACACTAGTCTTTCGTCTTCGGGGGTGCTTCGATTTCGGACCCTCCGGTAGTCTGACCCTACGATAGTCGGACCCTCCGGTAGTCTGACCCTACGATAGTTGGACCCTCCGGTAGTCTGACCCTCCGGTAGTCTGACCCTACGATAGTCGGACCCTCCGGTAGTCTGACCCTCCGGTAGTCTGACCCTCCGGTAGTCTGACCCTACGTTAGTCGGACCCTCCGGTAGTCGGACCCTCCGGTGGTCGGAGTCGGACCCTCCGGTAGTCGGACCCTACGATAGTCGGACCCTCCGGTGTCGGACCCTCAGCCCTCCCGATAGTCTCCATCGTCTAGACTTGCGTGTTTTCTTACTTAAGCGTCTCGTCGTTTCTACGTTTTGTGAGTCTACACACTTGTTAGCTATCGGAAGGGTTTGCTACTTAGTGTCAGGGGCTCGACTGTCACTCACCTCGTCTAGCTCGCGTAAGTGACTCGACTTTCACTCACCTCGTCTAGCTCGCGTAAGTGACTCGACTTTCACTCACCTCGTCTAGATCACGTCAGTGACTCGACTGTCCCTCACCTCGTCTAGCTCAGGTCAGTGACTCTACTTTCACTCACCTTGTCTAGCTCGCGTGAGTGACTCGACTGTCACTAACCTCGTCTAGCGCACGTCAGTGACTCAACTGTCACTCACCTCGTCTAGCTCGCGTAAGTGACTCGACTTTCACTCACCTCGTCTAGCTCACGTCAGTGACTCGACTGTCCCTCACCTCGTCTAGCTTAGATCAGTGACTCTACTTTCACTCACCTTGTCTAGCTCGCGTGAGTGACTCGACTGTCACTAACCTCGTCTAGCGCACGTCAGTGACTCAACTGTCACTCACCTCGTCTAGCTCGCGTAAGTGACTCGACTTTCACTCACCTCGTCTAGCTCACGTCAGTGACTCGACTGTCCCTCACCTCGTCTAGCTTAGATCAGTGACTCGACTTTCACTCATCTCGTCTAGCTCGCGTGAGTGACTCGACTGTCGCTAACCTCGTCTAGCGCACGTCAGTGACTCGACTGTCACTCACCTCGTCTAGCGCACGTTAGTGACTCGACTGTCACTCACCTGGTCCGGCTTTCATGCGTCGTTGACTCAGTGACTAAACTGTCACTCACCTCGGCTAGCGCATGACAGTGACTCGACTGTCACTCACCTCGTCTAGCGCACGTTAGTGACTCGACTGTCACTCACCTGGTCCGGCTTTCATGCGTCGTTGACTCAGTGACTCAACTGTCACTCACCTCGTCTAGCTCATGTCAGTTACTCGACTGTCACTCACCTGGTCTCCGGTCTTCACTCGCTGGTTTCGCCTTGTTCGTCTTGTCGACTAACTCCGTATTAGCTTCGCCATGTACTTCGGTTTTGTACACAATGCGGAGGTAGGAAGTTGCTAACAAGGACCCGCAGTTGCAGTGAAGAAAGTGTAAGGACTTGTGTGAGGAGGGGTTTCGTTGCAACGAGTGTGCCCCTCTCTCGCCTTCAGACTTCAAGGCCTACGTTTCGGCCATTCGCAAGTCCGTTACTGGTAGGGCTTATGTGTTGAAGCGAACAGCTCCGACAGGTGAATCGGGTCGCGATCGAGAGTTTTCTCCTATTCGTGGGTGGATGTAGTAATCACCGAACGGACGGATGAGTTTGACCAGGAGTTTCCGGAAGAGCAGAATCCGGTAGGGGTTCGAGGGACTCCCTCTCCCCTCGTGATTCTACCTGCTCTCGCTCTGGAGCTCGTCGCTCTCTGGCCCCCTTTCGTGTCGAGAGGGTGAGAGTTGTACGTCTCCGCTGAGGCTTAAAGTCGTCAAACCCATTACTCCCAAGAGCAAGAAGAAGAAGACAGCTAAGTTTGACAAGTTCAAACCGTGGCTGCTTCTTGCGTCCGTAAAGGACATGGTATCTTCTCTGATGGATGCTCGATTGGGTCCGGTGGGGTCACCAAGCCGTACCGCTCCCGCTACTACGATAGGTCGAGACTCAGAGGGTGACAGCGTGTCACACGACTAGCGTCACGCTCTCTTAAGGGACTCCGGTTTGGCTTCGTCTTCGCGTCCCTCGCACACCCCCATGCGTCGTATCACGGTGGTGTCACCGACTCGTGACTCCTCTCCGGACTCGGATGGCCGTAACCGACCCTCCATTCATCAGTATAGTGGCGGATGCGGAGGTACAGGGTCATCGCCATGTTGACTGAAGTGACTTCGTTCGCGGAGGTACCACTCAGTCAGGTCCGCGTCTCGGGACCTCGCTCGTCGTCGGCCACTTCGCTCTTCCTCCTTACAGGCTCCTGCTGGACGCTGCGGAGGTTATGGAGCATGTCATCTCGTCTGCTGATCCTAACCGTCTGCTACCACCGTTAGTAGTGTCTGACAAGCGCCGGCTCCCTTTCAACTTGTCCCGCCTGCTCTCGATCAGGGTTCGTCTCGCTTGATTTCCCCCGACGCACCCCATCGCGTTACTGATGAGCAGCTCACGCATCTCGACAGAGAGGCTCGCACAGTGTTGGGGTTGGGAAATCACGTGACGTTCCCCTGCCAAGCGGGCAGACATGGAGTCGGGTGACCCATTGCTCCTCGGGCATATCATGCTATCGGCGTCGCGTATAGCGTCAGGGGGCAACCACTTGCATCGTTCTGCCCCCACCAGAGAGTTTTCCTCTGGCTGGCCCCAGCCCCAGCCAACTCGGAATTTCTCTTTGGGGGTCGTATCCCCGAGGTACTGAGAGCGCGACGGCTAGCTACCATCGGGGACATGGGCAGGGTCAATCTACCCCTAAGGAAGCCAGGGCTGACTTTCGGCGGGGAGGTCGTGGCCGCGGATCTATAAGTCAGCAAGTCCCCCAATCCTGGGGCCGAGGGCCGTACCCCTTTAGAAGGAGGAAGTCTCTCGTGGTCACACCCTCAGCTTCCTCCTCCGCTTGTTCCGTAGTGGGGGGCTTCAGTGCTTTGTCAGCAACTTGGAGTAGCTACGTTTAGAACCGTACCGTACTCCCGTCGTTCTCGAGGCACAGCTCAGGTTCACGATAGACCTGTTCCGTCGTCTAGGATGGTAGGTGAACTTAGAGAAGTCGGACTTGATCCCGGCGACTCGTCAGAAGTTCTTAGGGGTGTTCCCAGACACTAAGCTGTTCCGATGGTTCGTAACGAGGGAACGGATGGCTCGTTACAATTGGTTAAGGGATCGCACTCTCGATGCGTCACTCTCCCTACGTCAGTGGCAGAGAGTGTTGGGGTTGCTATCATCAGCTCAGGACCTGACCCGCAGGGGGAGGTTATTCCTCCGCCCGTTACAGGTGTTCCTAAGCCCCCACATCAGGGAGGCGCGGTGTCGTCACGCCATAGCTCTGACTCCAGATCTGCAACGCTTCCTAGCTTGAGGCGGGTAGACAAGAGTGTTTTCTCCGGGTTTTTTCTTTAGCCTCGTCTCCCCTCAGCTCACCTGTTCGTAGACGCTTTCACTCAAGGGTGGGGGCGCATCTGGGTCACGAGCAGGTGGCGGGAGTCTGGTCTCAGTCAGAGAAGAACTCGCACATCAATGTCCTCGAGTTGGAAGGAGTCCGCCTAGCCATTCAACATTGGCTAATCCCCCTGCGAAGCCCCTGGCTACTAGTCCACACGGACAGTTCAGCGGCTGCTTGGTTGATAAACTAGCAGGGGTCCACGAAGGCCCACTCTGCCTCGGAGTGGCAACTGAATCGCGACGTGTCTCAATCATCAGCTACCGACTTATGTCTCCAAAGTACCAGACCCTCGAGCGATGGGCTTAGACGGGCTCTCGTTAGGGTGGAAGGGGAGGGACGCCTAGGCTTTTCCGCCGCCGGCCATCCTCTTTCAGGTGGTAGCCAAAATAGGGACAACTCGGGTCTTTTGACTTCTTCTGGTCGCCCCCTGGTGGCCAGCCCGACCGTGGTTCGTTCCTCTCCGGCGTCTCTGTAATCAGTACCCTGTTCCGTTTCAGTCACGGAGAGATCTGCTCCTCAGCAGGCCAAGCGGAAGGTTACACGAGAACCCTCAGGAGTTCTGCCTTCACGCGTGGCTTGTATTAAGAGAGGGTTAAGGAGCAGTGGTTACTCTGTGTGTCGCCAATGCCATAGCTACCTCTCATAGGACGACCACTAGGAAACTCTATGATTTCCAGTGGCAGGCCTTCGCCTCTTTCTGTGCTCAGCGGGGATTCGTCCCGGCAGAGGCCTCCGTTCCTCAGGTAGGGGAGTACTTAGTGTACCTACGCAACACCAGGCATCTTAAGGCGTCATCAATTGACACCAACCTGTCGGCTATCCTCTCTGTTCTTAAGAAGAGGTCGCCGGGTTTAGATGTGTCGATCCTCAAGTGGGACGGCATGACGAAGCTTCGTCCACCCGAGTGGGACTTAGCTGTCGTGCTCGGCCACCTTCGCTCCGATAGGTATGAACCGCCCTCCGATGTTCCCCTCCTCCCTCTCACCATCAAGGTCATTTTTCTGGTGGCCATGGCCCCCGTAACTCGGGTTTCAGAAATCCATGCGTTACAGGCGGACCTTCTACTGTTTGAGGCCATGAGGGGGGGGGGGGGGGGGTCAGCCTTACTTGGTTTAGCTCCCGACTTCGTCTGCAAAAACCAAGCAGCTGATGAGGCGGGCCGTACATACTCTATTCCGGCACTGGGGTCTGAATCGGGAGAGATAGATCTCTCTCTGTGTCCGGTTAGAGCGTTGAGGGTTTACGTGCAGCGTACACGCAGGCTGAGGGATGACAGGCGTCGTCTGTTCTTGCCTCTCTTGCCGAGGAGCACGAAAGACCTGGACAAGCGAGCGTTGGGTGTATACCTTAGGTCAGCAGTCATTGACGCGTACAAGGCCTCTGACCTGCCACCCCCGTCGCGTTCCAAACCGCATGAGATCCGAGCAGTCTCAGCCACGATGGCTTACTACTGTAACATCGCGGTCCAGGATGTCATGGCGGGATGTTTTTGGCGTTCTTCAATGTTTTCGCCAATCATTACCTACGAGATCTCTCCACATCAGATCTCGAAGGCATCTCAAGGCTTGGTCTGCAGGTTTTCGCTCAGGCGAAGGTGGTCCCCCCAACCAGACCGAGTGTGTCTTTCGATGCTCCGTGCAAAACTTCGGTTCGCATCGTTTGTTCTTTGTCGGTTATTCCTATTTACACTTCCCCCCATAGGGGTCGGGGACAGTGTTAATCAGGAGTTGAGTGGCTGGGTTGTCTCTTCGATCCGCTTAGCGGTAGAGATAGTGTCTCCCGGGCTGTACCTTGTCCTCACCACAGGGTGGAGGACTCGTAGGTTAGCTTACACTCAGGGCTTGTCGCTGGTCTCGTCTCTCCCATATATCTACTGACCCACCTCCGTGCAGTGGAATTCTAGGCATAGTAGGTCTAGTCAACAGATATGTATTTAAATAATAGTACGTTTTTGATTAAACGTAATTATTTATACTTACCTGTTGACTAGACCTACGCACTAGTCCCGCCCATCCTCCCCGCTTGGTCTGTCTTGCCTTTTATGGGCCTGTTCGGAGAGTGAAGGCTTCTGGGAGTGACGTCACGAGACCACTGACTTACCGCCCTTGGAGGGGGATTTTACGCATCCCTTACTCCACTGTTTCAAGTTTCGTCTGTGGTAATAAGGTTGAAATAAAGCATGCCTAGAGGAGGCAGGCATAGTAGGTCTAGTCAACAGGTAAGTATAAATAATTACGTTTAATCAAAAACGTACTATTTAACACAATAAATATTCAGTGCAAATAAATATACACTCACTAGATCGGATCTTGACATTATCTCCAATCCCAAGAATTTTTATAAAAATTATTACACAAGATCTGATTCAATATACACACAATTTTGATTCACTTTAGAGAACACACCTGCTCAGCAAATCAGCACCGACATTGTCTACACCTTTGATCCCGCGAAGGACAAATCTGTATGGCTGATCTTGACACCGGCAATGTAAGGATTCCATGTAGAATGTTAATATTCTTGATAGACTAGATCATTTAAAGAGATCAGGGTACATGTTAATAGTTTGGTTAAGGTTACTTGTACTGCTACGATAATGTGTCGACATGGTAAGCTTGTCTATTTTGTATTCAACACATGCATGTTGTATTTGTTTCTTGTTTTAATAAGCTAGAAGGTTTTAATCTACAACCACCAAACGAACAGTTTTATGCCATGCTCAACAATCCCGTTTTAACTTTTGATAGTGCCAAGGCCTGCAATAGTTTTCTTCTTTTACGTCGTAATCTTTAATATAGATAATTTATGCAATATTTTAGCTTACTTTTATTGATGTACATGCTTTTACTCTTTATTCAACATATTTTATGTTTTATAAATTGACACAGTGTCCCTCATAAATCGCTGAGCGATTGGTTGTATATTATACACAAGCTAGACAAAAATAAAACAATCTGTCTCTCTGTCTGACTGTATTACAAATGTATATCGGGATGTCCATAGACTTACATCTTAAACATTGGATAACAATGATACGTAATATGAATTACCATTGCATGTACTCATATGAGATTGTGAGACTCTAATAAACTATCTGTCTCTCTTTCATAATACAAAAATCACGTATTCCAGTGTTAAGTATACCTATGACGTTGTCCCCGAATTTCATGTATCTTCAGGGTTATTCCCCTAGGACAGTAGTGCCATTTTAGAGTATTTATCGGTAGTAACTGATACACTCAGCATGTATACTAAACTCTTCTATAAACTCTTAGCTCATAGAGCACGTTGTCGCGCATGCAGTGTTCGTATTAGTAATAGCTATGTAGAATAGATTCAAAAGATCAGCTCGTCAGCTCAGGTTTTTAAGAGTCGTTTTAAAGTAGCGCCACTGCGGGTCGAAACAGGTCGATATGAGAACTTGAACTTTAACTTTAGGTATTGTTTCCATTGTAATGACATTGTAGAAGACGAAATGCTTGCTTTACTTGTTTGCCCTTTATATTACGCGGTTCTTCCTGTGCTAAGAGGTTAAAGAGTGAGTGAGTGAGTGAGTGAGTGAGTGAGTGAGTGAGTGAGTAGTGAGTAGTGAGTGAGTGAGTGAGTGAGTGAGTATTTAAAGCCGCTTGGGCAATATTTCAGCCATTAACGGCGAAGAGGGTTTTGATATACTTTCTCGAAACGAACAGTTTTATGCCTTATCAAACAATCCCGTTTAAACTTTTGACAGTGCCAAGGCTTGCAATAACATTCTTCGTTTACGTCGTGATATTGTATACAAATACTTTATTGTAATATATTTCGTACATGCTTTTACTTTTTACCTTACATTTTAGTTGGTTGTTTTGAATTACATTGTAAAAGTGTCTCTCATTAATCGCTTAGCGATTGGTTGTACAAACAAGTGAGACAAAAATAAAATCATCTGTCTGTCTGTCTTCATCTGAAATGTTACATTATTAAAAAGTAAAGCTATTTGCGACACTGAACATTGCTAATAGACCAAACAAACTATTATATTGTTTTTAACTAATGTTTTGAAGATTATCTTATATGATTTGATATTATAGTAAGGCTAATTGGTGTACTGATTGCAGCCGAGCTCAAAGGCATATTGCAGTATTCGCTTGTGTTAAAGAAATCAAGATGACTAACTCTAAATGATTTGAAATGCAATGACTATGAATTATATGATGTAACTCTTGTATTGAATTGATTGATTTTAAATGTTCAGTGATACTTGCTCAGTGAATTTTTAATTTATGAAATGCATTATTTATGAATACAGTCCACCCTGATGATCCAGGTTGTTGGTCTTCTTTCATTCAAATGGTAAATTATAACTTTAAAGAAATATCAAAGTAAACTTTGGCTATGAAAAAGAGAGAGAGAGAGAGAGAGAGAGAGAGAGAGAGAGAGAGAGAGAGAGAGAGAGAGAGAGAGAGAGAGAGAGAGAGAGAGAGAGAGAGAGAGAGAGAGAGAGAGAGAGAGAGAGAGAGAGAGAGAGCTTGTTTACTTTTGTCTCACCAACCGCAACCGCAATACAAAGATTAATTTACATAAAAAATATCACATTTTTCTATATCGGCCACCAAAATGGTTATGAGAGACATTTCTCATGTATAAACATAAAACCAACAATACTAAAACAACAACAAAACCACATACATACTTAACAATACATGTTACGTACTGAAAATGCTATTGAAGATGAGTACCATTTTATACTGATCTGTCCAACTACTTACAGCTTAGGAAGCTTTATATTAAACAATATTATTGTGTAATATAATAGAACTTTATTCACTCAAGGCTACAAAGTAGCATGATGAGGTTTACAGGAGTTTGCATAGTAATGAATGTGAACAATATACTAACAGGTATACACAGGTAATATAAGAGAGAATTTGTGTATTTTTGTCTCATCTTGTACATTCAATATAACATTTCACATGTATATACATTAAAAGATGTACAAGCCACCAAGAGGCTATAACAGACAATACATTGAAATCAATATTACAATACAAAGATTACAACACCCCACCCTATCGATCCCACAGGATTGCGACATTTCACGTGAAGGTTTGTTGCAACTTTAAATGCAAACTAGACTGGATAACATGCTTCTTCATAATATATGTTTATTGCTTGGGGATACCTGGTATAAGACTGACATTGTTACTTCTTTTATGTAGTGGGGATGTGCATCCGAATCCTGGTCCAGACTACTCTGATATTAGCATTGTCCATGTAAATGTTTGTAGTCAACAAGAAAAGGTTGATATAGTTTATGCAGAACTTAACAGTTTCGACGTTATCTGTATTTCTGAAACGTGGCTACACGCGGGTATAAGCAACAATGACATCGCGTTGTTGGGGTATCCACCACCAGTCCGGCTAGACCGTCCCTCGCGGTGGCGGAGTCGCGATTTACGTTAAAGATAATTTACATCTTAATCATAGAAAATAATTTGAAGTCCCGAGTCTAGAAGCAGTCTGGGTTGATATTACCTCGAAAAATAACGTCCTGCGTATAGGAACATTCTACAGAGCCAACTCTCGTGCCTTTTATTGGGACTTAATTGATGATTCTATTGCAATGGCAGTTGCCACTGATATAAAAACAGCTGTGTACTAATACTAATTTATTAAACTATTCCGACATCAACATTGCCTGTTTAGAAAGACTTTACGGTGTGACACAAATCATTAATGAACCGACGCGCATAACATCTAACTCCAGAAGCTTGATAGATCTGATACTGATAACCTGTCCCAATCTTATTGATTCTTCCGGTGTTACCCCCAACTTCTGCAGTGATCATTGCGCAGTATTTATTACTCTGAAGTTTTAAAAGCCAAATAGAAAGAGTTACATGAGAACTATTATTGACTATGACAACATTGACAAAAACGGTTTGTTGACTGCTGCTAGAGCTTTAGACTGGTGTGATCTTGTTACTGAAGATGTCAACGAAATTGCTCAGAGTATAGTTGTGTATATATAACCTGACCCAGTCTTATATACCAAACAAACGAGTTCGAATTCGTCCAAACGATGAACTATGGATGAACGGCCATATTCATAGATTAATGCGCAAGCGAAACCGAACACATAGGAAAGCTAAGAAAACGAATACGCCTGCTGACACTGGCACTGTTGTCGTGTGCAACGCAATAAGGTCATTTCTGAAATTCGAAGTTGTAAAAGAGACTATAATACAAAAATCGACAGGAAGTTAAATGATTCCTTGGATAGCAAACTTTGGTGGAAAATCATTATGAATTATACGGCGAAATCGGAACAAATTAAAAGTCTTCCCGAGCTTAGAAAACGATGGGCTTGTTTTTGAAAATGATACCGACAAGGCTAACTTACTAAATGACTATTTAGTTAATCAATTTGCTAGTGTTGATAATGAAGATGACGATATCGAAGATATCGTACCTACACCAGACTTTTCACTTGGAGAAGTAACTATAAATGAACAGGAATAAGAAGACCCGATGGGCTTATGGCATGGCATGGCGTCCGGCGTCCGTCCATCCGTAAACTTTTCACTTTTTAGACTTCTTCTCCAGAACCAATGACTCTAGAGAGCTGAAATGTTATGTGCATACTCCTTGGCCAATGGGGATTCTAAATTGTAGATTTCGTGACTCCATGACCCCAACTGGGGTCACAAGGGTCAAAACCTTAAAAGTCTATTTTTATCTTCTTCTCCAGTTCCAAAGGGTCCAGAGAGCTGAAAAGTTGTGTGTAGACTTCTTGGCCAATGGGGATTCTAAATTGTAGATTTTGTGACCCCATGCAGGGGTCAAAACCTAAAAAAGCTAATTTAGTCTTTTTCCCTAGTTCCAAAAGGTCTAGAGAGCTAAAAAGGTGTGTGTATACTCCTTGGCCAACGGGTATTCTAAATTGTAGGTTTGGTGACCCCATGACCCCAAATTGGGTCACAGGGGTCAAAACATAAAAAACATAATTTTATCTTTTTCCCTAGTTCCAAAAGGTCTAGAGAGCTGAAAAATTGTGTGAAGACTCCTTGGACACTGGGGATTCTAAATTGTAGGTTTGGTGACCACTTGACCCAAAATGTGGTCACAGGGGTAAAAACCTTAAAATCCTACTTTCATCTTCTTCTCCAGTTCCAAAAGGTCTTGATAGCTTAACAGTTGTGTGTAGACTTCTTGGACAATTGGGATTCTGAATTGTAGGTTTGGTGACCCCTTGACCCCAAATGGGCAATGGGCCTTTTTTTATTGTGAATAACTTTTAAGAAATACATTGATGTTTTCTTTCCTCAACATAACAATTTGCAATGTCCCAATGTGCCCTAGTTCAAGCCAAAGTTACCCCTAGTTTGGGAAGCATTTTTTTTATTTTGATATCTCTGGTTTTTACCAAAAAGAAATGTTGACATATTGTTTTGTTTCACTTTCTCTTTTCTTCATAATAAAGGCTGCTTTAATTTATCCAAATAAATATCCAATGTATCATTTTTCGTATGTTCATCATATATATATATGGTCCCAAGGTGCCCCAGTCTCCCCTACATATCAACAATGAAGTTAAAATATAAACGACCCTCGTAAATATATTATGTCATTAAAACATCTCAAGTATCTGTCTACGAGTTCGTTTTGTCAACGAAATCACTGGTTACGACAGAAGATCACGTGATCGTATTCCACGTATATCATTGGTCATGTCCACGAATCACATGTTCTGTTTAGCTGTTCACGGTAAGATAGAAAGGATCTGGGATCACAAACAACGCTTTTCGAACGATATTGGTAAGAAAATACTGAAAGTAGTAGGTAAATAAAAGCATGCCATGCCAGACTTCAAACTTTTGACAATTTATTAGCTTAATAATTTATTCAAGATAGGGGCCTATAGACCAACAGATAATTTTACTTGACCCTAAGTTTTTTTTAACACAGTAACAGTGCGATGACTAACTAGTCCTTATGTTCAACATACACATTCATAGCTTACGAAATGTTTATATATTATATTCCCTACACTGCCCATGACCCCATGGTCTAAACGCAAACACCTATTTCTATCAAAAGTCTGATGAGCTACAGAGCCCCGTGGCTCTATTTTTAATTTGACTTTGACTAGGTCTTCATTTCCCTAACTTTGGAAAACAGCAGCGGTCGTTCAGTTGCATAAAAAAGGCAGTGTTCATGAATGCTCAAATTATTGACCTGTTTCCTTATTGAGTTGTGTTTCTAAACTTTCCGAAAAATCTGTCCACAAACATGTTTACAATTTATTCTTATAAAACGGAATAATTACATTTCAATCTGGATTTACGGCCGACGACTCAACCGTTTACCAATTAACACATTTATATAATTTCATAAGTAAAGCTCTTGACGACGGAAAGGAAATAAAGGCAGTGTTCTGTGATATTAGTAAAGCTTTCGACCGTGTCTAGCACCAGGGTCTTATTTACAAACTCCAAAGATACGGCGTGAACGGAACGGTGGTTTGAAAATTACTTATCTGATCGTAAACAGTATACAGTAATAAACGGTTCTCAATCTGAAAACAAATTTGTACTGGCTGGAGTCCCTCAGGGATCCGTGTTAGGGCCCCTTTTGTTCTTTGTATTTATCAATGATATTGTAAATGATATGGAATGTAATGTTAGATTATTTGCTGATGACACCTCGCTTTATGTCATTATAGACAATCCAAACGTAGCATACAATATGCAAAGTAAAGATCTTGAAATAATTTCTGCTTGGGCAAATAAATGGAAAGTTAAATTCAATCCTGCAAAAACAGAAACCATCATGTTTACAAGAAAACGAATTGAAACTGTATTACCGAATCTAAATATGAATTGCCAAATCATTGCAGACGTTGAAAACCATAAACACCTTGGTCTAACCTTTCAAAAGGATGGTCAGTGGCATTCTCACATACATATATGGATCAGATGGTTTAATCGAATTAGTTCAATGATCAATTGTTTACGTAGTCTTAAATATCGGTTAACGCGAAAAAGTCTCAAGACCTTGTATAAAACCTTCTTTCTTCCAATATTTGACTATTGCGATCAAATTTGGAATAACTGTACTAAATCACAAGAGTGTCTTCTTGAAAAATTACACCTTGACGCACTCCGAACTATTTGCGGTGCTGTAAAGGGTACAAATCATCAAAAATTATATGACGAGCACTTCACTGTCGACGAGACGATATTACCATAAAATGTGCCTGTTTTACAAAATGAATTCAAATTTTACGCCCGATTATCTGTCAGAACTTATCCTACCCACGATATGCCGCCAATCACACTATGAATTAAGAAACTCTGAAGCCATTCAGGTCCCTAATTGTCGTACCGATATATACAAAAATTCATTCTTGCCGTCTGCTATTGTCGAATGGAATAATCTTGATTTAACTCTAAAGAATTCAGAATAGTACGTTATGTTTAAAAACAAATTATATAATAACAGATGTATAGTACATGAAATATTTAAAAATTACGGACCGAGAAACGAGCAAATTTTACATCGCCGTATTCGATTGGGATGCAGCAACTTAAATGGACACAAATTCGATAGATTTATTTGCAACTACTCGCGCTGCGTCTGTGGTTTCGTTTATGAAGATGCACATCACTACATTTTTACCTGTCCAAATTACATAACTGTTCGTCATGAAAGTTTCCTTTACGCTAATGGCCGCAACTTGAAAACTGTATTATTTGGTAATAAATCCCTGTCAAATGATATCAATACAAGAATAATATCATCTGTTCACAAATTTATATCGTTAAGCAGACGCTTCGCCTGAAAATGTATTACAATTATATGTTTGTTTTCTATTTTGTATGTTTTAATGCATCCTTATGATGTAAACTTCCTGTAGTAAAATGTATGTTTTGGGGAGAGACATTTACATAGGGGAAACCCTGTTTGTCGATCCATCTGTACCTGAGTACCCCCCAATACTTATACTTAAACATCCACATACTGTCACCAACAGCTCTCCCCTTCACTCAATACTCACTTATTTCAATCATGTACATGTACATACTCGCTGTCTAGCCACGCCCATTGTGATCACCATCACCCCCACACACAGATTCAATTTCACACCGGACACTCTCATTAAGTTTCTCCCATCATCAAAAAACCACCGACACCAAACAATACATACTCCCTGGAACATCCTATCAATACAGCTAGCTAGGTTCTGCTGAATTTCGGGACACTGCATTTAGGTTAAGTTTTTTGGTAGATTTGAGGTTTTATGGAATTGTCAGGTAAAAGATCACTGTTAAGAAGTTCATATCTAATATCGGCATGCATACATGGAGCAGTCTATCAGGAATTTTTTTTCATCTTCTATCCTATTTTCACAGAATGAACAGTAGCGAGATTCGAGGGGCGTTGGTGGTCGGGTATATCTGCCAGTTTTCTATACATAATTGGAGTGTACCACAACGCATTTTCGCTAATAGTTCCCGCTAATATCTTGACATAGAATGGAATAGTTAGCTTACTGGCACTCTGTCCTTTAACATTCTACATGTCCTCAGTTTATTTCCATTTTTAAGTTTTCTATCATTCCGCAGATCACTAAACCACAGTTCATCGTCGACAACATTACATCTTTATTTCACATGACGCATAAAACGATCAATAGATGAATTAATCAAGTCAATTTTTATTGACATTTTCGCTGCAAGGGAGGTAACTCTGTAAATCCAAGACTTTCTTTTCCGACGAGACCAGCTTACACTCTTTGATATGGTAGTTTCCTGTACAGTGAGTGTACAGTTAGTTTGGAGAAAAATCTGAATATTTCAAGACGTTGTTTTGTCAGGCAACTTTTGCATCCCATTTCACCACGAACTGCACAATTAGAAATATAACGATTGAGTCAAAGAAAAAATCTACAAGCTCTGTTTTGAACTGAGTTTATGCAGCTATGTTCTTTAGTACCCTATATTGCCGATCCATATAATAATACTGAATGAACAAGCGTTGCGTACAATTTAGTGAATGTCTCGTATGTCATCCCTTCTGCTTCAATACACTTAGTCTGTAAACACGATAAAGCCCGACTTGCTGATTTAGAAATTTCTCTCACTGTTACACGAAGATCTAAATAATCATCAAACCACAGTCCTAAATATTTATATCTATCAGCTGTTTCAATGTCTTCATTTCCACATGAAAATTTAAAGGGTGTAGCTTGACAGTTGTTAGGACGAAAATGAATAACCTTAGTTTTATCGGAGTTCACTTTGAGGCGCCACTTTGTACACCACTGGTCAAAAGTGTTCAACATGGACTGTAGACTCTCCTCATTCTCAGACAGACAGACAGACATATTGTTTTATTTTTGTCTCACTTGTATATGTAACCAATCGCAAAGCGATTTACGAGAGACACTGATACAGTTATAATGCTCGTATGTAAAATAAAGGCATGTACATTAAAAGATATGTAAAAATACTAAAAACATCATCTGTAATAAATGTTACGTCGTAAACAAAGGATATATTTGCAGGCCTTGGCACTATCAAAGGTTAAAACGGGATTGTTGAGTATAGAATAAAACTGTTCGTTTGACGAAAGCATATTAAAACCTTCCATCCTATTAAGACAAGATACAAATAATTCCTCTCTAACAGATTGATATAAAGGACAAAACAATATACACGTGCATTTCATCTTCTATAATGTCACTACAATTAAAACAGTATCTGTGATTAAAATGCAGGTTCTCATAGCGTCCTGTTCCAACTCGGATCTGTGTGATCTCGGTAAAGGACGGGTGATACGCTCCTTTATACCTTCTGTAATGTCCAAGTCCTGTTGATGTACGGTTATTTCGAGGGTTAGAATTCAGTTTTTGTCTCCATTTTGCTCTATAACTGTAATATATATATATTGTAATTAAAATGTTCATTTAACTTGATTCCAAAGTATTGATATTGTTGGCAGACGTCCAGTACCATATCTCCAATCTTAAATATCGTATCTGTCTGTGACATCGCAGGTCCCATGAAGTGGATAACTTTTGACTTGTCCCGGTTAATAGACATCTTGTTGTCAGAACACCACGTGTTAAGTACAGAGAACATCAAGTTTTAGTCTCGTTTTCTTCAATTAAAACAATGTCGTCTGCATACGCTAAAATAGAAAAAACTTCATCATCATAGCTGACGGTAGTGATATATATGTTTCTAATTGGAGTGACATTTCACCTGATGTGATAGAACAGTTTTATTTGTTTGTAAACAATGGATAATTGTCCCAAGCTTTAATTTTATTTCACTCAATAATGCAGTATTGTGCTGATCACTGTAAGAAAAATATCAAAAACAATAGCCAGGGGAAGTAACTGGTGGGATAAAGAATGTGATTCGGCTCGTCGTGAGGCTCGACGATTTCTCCGTGCATTTCATGCAAGTAATTATAACAGTAAGAGCGATAGACAGCGATACGCGGAGGCGTGATAGACATCTTTGCTCAACAAAGCGGTTCTTTGAGTCTCAGAATTTTGTGGATATGCTGAATAAAGCTTTACACCATAGAAATTATAAATTGTTTTGGAAATGTATTAATCCAAGATCGACATACTTGGGGTTTAGTCATATTAGGGACCGCTCATTTATTACAGGGGGGTGGGGGGGGGGGAGGGTCATGAAAAAAAATACGAAAGGTTGGGGAGGGTCATTTTGAAATAGACAGGTTTAATACAATCCTTCTTTAGCAATTGAAAATGGGGCTGAAACATTATCATAGAGCTTTATCAAATGAAAAAAAATTCCAGAATTTGAGCAAGTCTGGTTTATATTCTTAAAAACACATGCTTATATAACAGAAATCACCATGAATTCACTGCTCAATTCATTATTAGTTATTCTTGTAGAACAAAAAGTACATAAGTAGTTCTTTTGGACTGAGAGTTTATACAAGCAGTTAACAGGTGTTTGCTATATTTTCATATATATATAACTAATATATGTTATAACTAATAGGCTCATAATGTTAAAACAGCTAGTCAAATTATTAATATCTGAATGATTAAATTAATTGTTCTCAATGATACAAAGTTATGAAACCGTAACACTTTAGCAGATGGCTTGATTGGTGCAAATTTGGTAATATTTCCATGAAATATCTAAATGCATATTTAGAAAAATAAATTCCAATGTTGATATTCCAAAGATTTGGAACATTTGCTATATTCATACTTTAGCTTCCATACTTTTTTGGTTTTACACTTTATTGTTTAAATATTATGTAACATGTAACAAATGTAACATATGTTATTTCTGTGAAACCTAGATGTGCCTTTATTATCCTTATGTTATGTACCTTCAAAATTCTATATATTTCTTGTGCTACAAACTTAATGTAGACGGTTATATTTGTTTTAATCAAACTCATACACAAACAGTTTAAATGTTATGAAATTTGATAACTTAATTCCTTTAAAGTAAAGATTTGAGATTTTACATTGTTTGGTCCTATACTCTGAAAGTATTTGTAGATAGATTTTTTTAAAAAATTTGCTTTAAAAGAAATCATTATGTCAAGAGCTTATCTCCCAACCTGGTCCTTTCATGGTTTTATCAATTCATGAATTCATTGTTTCAAGTTTTCAGTGGAATAATGTCGGCAAGATATGTATTTTAATTTCATTTTAATATCTTAGCTCTTTTTCTCTGTTGAAAGTAAATTCTATAAAGAAGTTGATCATTCATAACAAAATTCCTTATCTCCTCAGAGCTGACCTATTTTGTTATTTAAAGATAAAAAGATATTGTGATTTGAATTTTAAAAAAAAAAAAAAAATGAGCCTTAAAAGTAAGATAAAATAAAAGATAGAATTTACACTATGTTAAACATATCATAAGCAATAGTATTCAAAACCTATTTTGATATACGGTTGATGTGAAAATAAAGTTATAATAAAACTGATTTTAAAACACTATAAACCATTATCAGATATCATGTTAAACCCATCAATGGAAGGGTAAATCTGTTGTTGTTTTTAAACTTATTTTAAGCGTTACTTAAAGAAGTTTCTCTTTTGGAAATATCAAAAAATAAATTGAATGTAGAACCGACCATAAATCTTCAAAAGACCAATTTCAAGAACTTTCGTAGATATGATTTGGGGGAGGGTCATGAAAAAAAATATGTTTTAATTGGAAGGGCCATTAAAAAAATTGCGACGAGTTGGGGAGAGCCACATTTTTATAGACAATCCAAAGACAAACCCCCCCCCCCCCCCCCCCCCCCCCCCACCCCCCCTGTAATAAACGACCGGTCCCTTAAGCCATCAGAATGGATTGTTTATTTCTAAAACTTATTTGAAGGGTTCCATACTTCCATGGAGGAAAGTGAGTTCTACGATGTTGTGAGTTCTTATCTTGATTCCATTGATAAAGATCTTGTCTTATCTACTGTTGATGAGGATATACTGGATAAGGAAATATCTCTTCAGGAGGTTATAGATGATATAGCAGGAATCCACTCTGGTAAGGCCCCAGGTTTCAGTGGTATTAATATTGAATTCTTTAAGAATGCCCCAGTATAGTGTGTTTAGATGTTACAGTTCTTGTTTAATGCAATTTTGTTTTCGGGCATTTATCCGTCTGATTGGACTTTAGGCGTCATATTACCTGTGCACAAAAAGGGTTCTATTGGTGTACCATCTAATTATAGACCAATAACGTTATTGGAAGTGTCAGGAAAAATCTTTGCAAAAGTTAATAGTAATAGATTATCAGTATGGGCAGAACAGGAGCAGTTCTCCAGATAACATATTTATCCTTCATACAGTTATCAATAAATATCTTTCTTTGTATAAAGGGAGGCTTTACTGTGCATTCGTAGATTTAAAAGCAGCATTTGACTCTGTAGATAGAACAAGTCTCTTATATAAACTCTGGTTTGGTAATATTAAAGGTATAATGTTTTATTTACTTACAAATAAGTAGATGTATTTAAAAGAAAAGCATGTCTCTCTGGAAAAGGGTTATACTTTTTTTATTGTGAATTCGGCGTGCGTCAAGGCTGTCAGTTGTCTCCCTTCTTATTTTCATTTTTTTATTAATGATTTGGTTGAATTTCTGGCTGTTGTTAATCAAAGATGTATTAGTTTAGACTTTTTACAGTTATTTATTTTGCTTTTTGCAGATGATATTGTTTTATTTGATAGTACTCCCCTTGGTCTGCAAAAGAATAGACAAATTTAATTCATATTGTCAAAAATGGAAGTTAAAAATTGATATTGATAAAAGTAAAATCATTGTGTTTAGGAAAGCTGGTAGACTAAGGAAATATGAACATTTTTGTTTGAATGGGGAAAACTTGGAAAATGTCAAATCTTATAAATATTTAGGTGTCCATTTCATGAGTTCAGAAAGTTGGTATATGACACCAAAGATTTTAGCGGAACAGGCATGGAAAGTATTGTCTCTCACTAGATCCTTAATTAATAATTTCTACAGTCTTCCATTGAAAGTCTTGCTGTATATCTTTTATATTAAAATTCTACCAATTTTACTATATGGCGCAGAGGTATGGGTTTTTCATAGCTCGCCAAATATTCTTCATGTTCATGATAAATTTTGTAAGCAAATACTAAGGTTTAACTCATTAACGCCGAGAGCCGCGTATATGCGTCAAAATAATGAGATCCTCACAGCGAGAGCCGCATATAAGCGTCGGTTAATTAGCAGTTTCTCACAGCGAGAGACGCCTATGTGCGTAAATAGAAAGCATCTCTTATTCAGCGAGAGACGCCTATGTGCGTCCGTCGTATAGTATAACATTGAACTTATTTTAAAATCAGTTTAGCATCCATAAGTGTAGATAACAGTTTCGTAAATAAGATGCTATCCTCAGGAAAGCAATAAGAAATGAAAACCGTTGCTCTTTGTGCAAAAATATGCTACTTTTTGTAAATGAAAAGAATTCTGCATATGTTGGTCTTGGAAGGGATAAATAAACACTTTGATAAAAAGGTTTATCAAATCAAATGAAACGATTGTAGTCTTTGTGAAGTTACCAATTTTGAAACATTGTCAGATACATTTTATTTCTTAAACGCATTGAATTCATATATCTAAGACGAAACGAGAGGAAGCGTTATTATAAACACTTATGTACATGTGTTCATAAATCATTTGATAAGAATTTGAGGCTATTGAAAGTTACACTTTGATTTTAACTTTACTTCTTGAATGCATTAATGTCCTGTAACAATAATAGTTTTAGCATGCACGTGGGTTTTTTTAACTTCTACAATATCCTTCATAGATCCACGACCCTGTCTGCCATTGAATGGATACATGCACATGTTAAATTATTAGAGTTGACAACGTCCCAACAGAATAAATCACTTGGTCAATATTAATAATCATTACATTCGTTAATGTTACGTGCTTTCTCTTAAATCGGGATATCATCTCTATAAATCCTTAATTATAATTCAGATAGTTGAAATACCGACACACCGTATCTACTTAACACGATGTCTAGATATGCAGTATTTGTATTTACAAATGAAAATACATATAAATCAACGTATGTGAAAATACTCTTTGAGCATGTTTATGAATTGAAATCGGAAAAACCGCAAAATATCAACTCAAAGGTGAAATATCACATGTTATATTCCTGTAAAGTATCAATATCCAGCACCTGCATCTATCTGCACGAAACTATAAAACAATCAAGACTTTATGGCACAAGGCTAGACAGTGTCCGGTCAACTATGGCCCTCAAAGGCCCCCGCGAAGAGACGGGTTGTTTGAGCTAATTGGTCTCGCGACAGCGAGGAGTGTCTGTGGTCAGTGACCCAGGCGTTGAGCCGTGAAGCTGTCTCGGCGTTAATGAGTTAAGTATTAAGTATTATTAAGTTTCTTCCATAAGTCACCTCTGTCTATCCAATCATATGCCTTTTGGAAGTCGATAAACGCTACAAATGTAGGGGAAATGTCTGTTTTCAATGATGGAGGTAAGAGTCGACACGTGATCGATAGTGGACCGACCTTTTCTGAATCCATTTTGTACGTCGTTCAAAATGCCATATCTTTCAGCCCATGTTAATAGTCTTGCATTTAACACTCCACAGTATAGTTTGTAAATGACGGGGGTGAGTTCTCTGTTGTTCATTGGGTCACGTGGATCTGCACACGATGATTTAGGTATAGGACATATTATACTTCTTGACCACATGTCGGGTACACACGAACTACTAAATCATGCCTTGAAAAGACAGTGAAGGGTCTTTATCATTGGTTCGCCTTTCACCAAATGACTGGGGATCTCGTCAATGCCCGGTGCTTTTCCGTCTTTACATCTCCTGACAGCTTGCTCTACATCCGGTAACGTCATGACGTCACTGACGGTTCCATCTCCAACTTCTTTAGCGTCCGGCCTGACGTCATCATCACAAGTTCTAACGTCACCATTTAACAAGTTCCGGTAGTCGTCCCTCCACTTGTTTATTACAGCGCCTCTAATTATGCTTCCATCAACTGCAACAAACTCCCATGGAATAGCTTTCTGTCTCTCAAATCCCACTCCCACTTTTCCTATTGATTTCGAGAATTCAGACTGGTTTTCTGTACACATATGTTTCAGTTCTTGATGTACCTTGCTTATGTGCTGTCTCTTGGCACGTTGCACGCATCGGTCAAAGTCCTTTCTTGCATCAACAAACGGAACTTTTAACCTTTTCTTCTCTGTACAACTTACCTTGCACCAAACCTTTTCTGCTACACACATAGCATTGCATTTTCGTGTTAATTGTTCATTCCACCAGGGATTTTTACACCGTCGTTTCGTGTTGAAAGTTAACTTCTCCTGTATTAAGAAAATTACTCGGGGGATCGCGCGTCATAAACACATCTCCTCCGTCATCTGGATCCTTCACTACGTCATACCTGCTGACTGAGTCGAACAGCACACACTACCACTGCAGCATGGAATGATCAAGCTTCAAAAGAGCATCCCCATCAATAACCCCACAAAGCCGGCCTCATTCGCTAAAACACTGGGCCTTATCACAGGAAAATTACTAAAACTGTCTGAATTCTCGTAAGGGATAAAACAGTAGTCGATAAGAGATTGACCCTGTGGAACGAAGGTAAAATCATTCATAGATGCTTGGCATACACAAATTTGAACTTTTCAAAAAATCTATACAGAGTTTACCATTGGCATTCTGGGTAAAGACAATCACCTGTCTCTCAGGCAGGTTATCAATACCTTCGATAAAATCAGTCTCATCTCCGCATCTGCTGTTGAAATCACCAAAAAGAAAACACACTTGGGATAATAAAGTGTCATAAAAATATTCAGCATTAATATTTCTGGAAGAGTTCTCGGGAGGTAAATAACACACGCAACAATATTTTGTAATACCATTTTCCTTACTTGTTAAACCACTGTCGTGTACCCGGTAAGGAGGGGACGTTCCAAGATGGCGACCAAAACAGTACGACAGAGATAGGTGTCTGATTCCATTGCTCGTTCCTCCTAATTGTCGAGAATTAAATGGTTAGATTTAACTTCCAATAGTCAGGATATGAATACGGAATATATTGGTGCAGCGTTTGGTTGCACAAACTTCAAGAAAAAGACCTAATTGCCATATTAAGTTGAAGTTTATCGCACTTATATTTTCGGGCTTACTACTCTAAAAGTTTATTTTCCTACCCTTAAGGAGCTTAAATGTTAAAGATATCGTCACACACAGATGCTATCAGACATAATAAAGATTTCTGTGCAATTGAAAATGATTCGCTTTAGTCATTAATAAGTTATTGCCAAATTAATAAATCAACAAGGCAGCGGAGTGAACTCAGTTTTAAATCGGCGGAGGGGACCCAGAAATAAAGGTTGGGAGGGGGACCTTTTTTGGATGGGGAGTGGACTTAATAGGGTATGGAGGGAACTCAATTTCAGATTTAATAAAACTACCAAGATTTCCTGAACTGTTACTGCATTCAATCAAATTTGAATCCCTATGCATATTCTACGTATACATATCAAATGTATACACAGGTAACCATTTCACTTTTGACTATTTTATTGTCCTAGATGGGAATTAAATTGCAATATATGCATTAATTGGCCAGAATTGTTCCATCCCTGACGCTTTTTGTCAGTTCGTAGAGATCTGAACGCGAAATCACATCACTGCCATATTTCCATTCCTGGTATCATGTTGTCTGTAAGCTTCATGTCATGACCATTTGGTGTTTCCATAAGAATATCTTAAGATATCATAACATAGCAAAAAACAACTTCCCTGACATTGCTAAATGTAATGAATACAAATACCGGTCATTCCGATTGCTCACGAAACCTGATTGGCGTATTGTATGCTATTTATATGGAATACCCCATTTGTCCAGAAACTGCTTTTTTTACGTTTATAAAGATTATCTCTTTTGTGATATCTAATCTATCTTTTTTAAAAAGCCTCTTTCATTATCTTATTTCTGTTTTTCACAACAAGAACGTGAATAATAAAGTTGACAGATTCGTCAACATTAGGATACAAACCAAAACCATTGGTAATCGTCTAATCACTGTAATAGTTGTAGAAACATTGACTTATGTTGCCGACAGTAAAGTATAAGGCACCAGTTTGGTCACCATAAAAATACACGTGGTTATGTCAACTACTGTGCACTGTGACGAGAAAATTGTTTCAATTTGTCTGAAAATCTCATTGACAGTGAATATCCAAGAGACAAAAATTTGAAACATCCACAAATAGCAAAAAGGCAAAGTAATCCAAAGGAAAATCTTTCTTCGCAATCATTTTGTTCAAACCTAGCCATGTTTGCAAGTGACCAGCTTTCTTTAATTCATCCAATACTGTTTGAATATTGAAGTCATCTTTTTATCCTTGACAACCGAGCAGTTGATGGCGTTTAGCATTTTAATATTATAGCAATGGGGCTTTCTGGCTCTAATGATATATGTAGTAGTTACTTCATCCATAAACGAGAGGTGGATCTAGTTACACCACACCTGATCGCTGTTTGATTGACAGCTGAATTCGTCGAGGACGGTAGTCCGAGACGCAAATTCAGCTGTCAATCTAACAGCGACCAGGTGTGGTGTAACTAGATCCATCTCGAGTGATTGGATGAAGTAACTGCTTTGTACCACGCCCACATTGGACGTTGTCAAAATCTGAACGAGATCTGCGCGGGGAATTTGAATTTGTAATCATTCAGTTTCACACCGCCACAATGTCGAGTCACGAGTGGGATGACATAATTGAAGACCTTACATTGTCACACCCAATGAAAAATGGATTATCTTTGATAGTTCAATTTGTTTGAATATGTATTGTGCTCGTTGCCATTAAAACTCAAATTACTTGTGATGGTTTTTTAGAAAATTTACATCCTTTTCAACTAATTCCTTATGGGCGTGAACAATAGGCGTGGCTTGCTAAACTGCAGCGAGGCAATGAGATAGCTACGATCAATGGTTACTTCAGGCCGTGGTGTAACTATTAGATACACCACGGCCGACATCAAAGGGACCGACGCGCGGGCATGGTACAATAAGTAAAGACTCATATCTACCAGGATTGAATTGCAGAGATCTAGTGAGGTTCCTTCAAAAATGAAGCTCTTATCAAAACCTAAAACGTCATTATGAATTATCTCATAGTCTTTTGTCAAACTTCCACCTTTGTCACTCTTGGGGTCTAAACATTCAATTTCTCAGTTAAGGTTTGAAATAGGTAGTCGAGTTAAAAATTGTAAAATAAGGAGTTTTGTCTCGTGTACAGAAAATGTATTTGAAATAGAGTTCGCTCCATACCTTATTATGTCCACTCCCCATCCCAAAAATTCCATTCCCAACCTTTATTTCTGGGTCCCCTCCGCCGATTTAAAACTGAGTTCACTCCGCTGCCTTGTTGATTTTTTAATTTGGCAATAACTTATTAATTACTCAAGCAAATCACTTTCAGTTGCACAGAGATCTTTATTACGTCCGATAGCATCTGTGTGTGATGATATCTTTAACATTAAAGCTCCTTAAGGGTAGGAAAATAAACTTTTAGAGTAGTAAGCCCGAACATATAAGTGCGATAAACTTCAACTTAATATGGCAATTACGTTTTTTCTTGAAGTTTGTGCAACCAAACGCTGCACCAATATATTCCTTATTCATATCCTGACTATTGAAAGTAAAATCTAACCATTTAATTCTCGACAATTAGGTGGAACGAGCAATGGAATCAGACACCTATCTCTGTCGTACTGTTTTGGTCGCCATCTTGGAACGTCCCCTCCTTACCGGGTACACGACAGTGTAAGCTAAGCCATGATATCCCCTCACATGTATTGTCTTTTATGTTAACATTAAAATGTTTTAAAAGGTAATTTTTCACTAAGAATCCGACGCCCCCGGAGCCTCTAGGTGCTTGTTTATGAAGCTGAGTTCTATTGTGTCCAAACCATACATAGCATTCTGCACATATCGCATCATTATCACGTTAATACGTTTCGCGAATACCTATAATGTCGCAGTCACTATATTTACAACACATCTTTCGTAGTAAAGCGTTCAGTGAATGCGTATCCTTTGCCCAAACTTTGACATTCCATGACCAGCATCTGACATAGTGGCGACGTTGCGAACGATTTCTATTGTTTCGGCTGTCATCATGCATTCTCCGATTGGCTGGCCTCCTATTGTGACGCTTAACTCTCCTCCAATCCGCGTCGTTCTCATCATGAAGCGGGTTGTAAACAACAACATCGTCACCACGTGCTTCTCTCCTGTCGATGTTGGACGATCTGTGTTGATCTCTCTCCCGGTGTATTCGACTCGTCCGTCGGCGATGGTCCATCCGGCAGGGTCTCTATATGTCGCCGTTGGTGTTGTCTGGAAGATCCCTTCAGTACGTTGCCCTTCACTTGTAATACATCATGTCCTGTTGTGTCGGCCAACACGCGCATGTTAGCTCTCATGGCATGTTCATGTACGGGTTTGTCTGCATCAATATAATCGTTGCTGTATTCATCACTGTCCTTTAATTTTCGCTTTGCCTTCAGGATAGTGTCTCTATCAGCACTCGATTTACACACAGCAATGACAACTCCGGGGAATCTAGGATTTCTAGATTCTTTCCTTTCAGCATTCTCCACACTGACATTTTGTATATTTAGGCCCCTATTGATGATATCATTCACAGTGTCAACAGTGATTTGTGTCTCGTCGTAAGACAGAGACACATTTCGGAGAGCAATGTTACTGTTTACAGTATCCGGTTCGCGTTTCTTTTCTATACTTTTGATTTCTTCTATATCCTCCCTCAGACTTGTTTCCAGATTATCTTGTGATTTTAGAAAGCTTTTAATCTCGCCTCTTACTTGGGCGATTTGACCTTTGACACCATTTTCACATCTGCAATTTCTCTCTTCACCATTGCCTTCACCTTGTCTAAGATTCTATCTCCCACAGCATTTTTTTTAGCATCAATGTGAACAGTCTGACGTCATCAATAGTTTTCACACTTTGATTTGACTTGGTCGTTACTTGTGATGTTTCTACACCTGACGGTTTTTCATCATCGTTAAAGTTCGTGCACTCACCCCGATGTTTCTTCGTAGACACGTCGGCCACAGGCGCCAGACTCTGAATTTACAATATTATGTTAGTAAATGTACATGTAGCTATATTACATAAAAAAGGTCTGACACTAGTGACAGAGTAATGTCTGCAATAGTACCGGAAATGGTTTCCTGTCTCGGTTACCCTCTGTAAAATTCGTAGACAGATTCCAGTTCGCATTTCCGGTCCTATTGCAGACACGACTCTGTCAAACCTTATTTATGTTATATAGCTACGTTTACATATAGTAACACGATATTGTAAATTCTGGCCTGGCGCCTGTGACGTCGGCAACAACTTGCATCTGTGTTCCCGCCATTACACGTCAGCAAAGTCGTCTGCATTGTCAGCCGAAGTTGTCGCTGTAGGTTCCTTTTCCGATATAATACAGGGCTAGATCATGCACACAGATAAGTATATATGTAACAGGGATCCTTCATGACTAAAACAATATATATTGCACTTCTGGTAACTTTAACCGGGGGGCGAATTGAAACCGGGACACCGCTTTGATGGTATGCCTCTCGCTTAAGATAAACAAACACAATTTAATTTAACACAAAAGAAAAAACCGAATAAGTATATTCGTACAGTTTGTGTCTCTTTTACCATGTTTTATTGTTTTCATTTGATGATTTAAATTATAAACATTGCGATAACACGAATGGCGATTTGGTGTCTTTGCAGGTCGACAATGGCGCAAGGTGAAGACGTTCAACCTCGGCTTTTAAGGTCGCGTGACGAATTGGTCAACGCTATAAGGGGTCTGATCGAGGAAGATAAAGAAGTAAGGTTTTACATCGGGGGAACTGATGAAGAACCGGTGGGGCCTGCTAAAAATCCTCATGGAAGATTGTACAGAGCAATGATTCGAAATGGGACCCTGAGAAAGATTGACACCTTCTATATTGATACAACAGCACTGCAAGGCGCGATCAAAAGAATGCTGATTGATGAATTTATCGAAAATGAAAAGTGTATGAATGGCAGACGTGGAGAAGGAAGAATTTACAGATTCGTCTACGTAACAGTCAGCGCAGTTTTGAATTATAAACATCAATGCCCTCTCCATCCAGATCTTCAACCATTCGGGTCTATCAATGAGCTCATGGCTCATATTAGAGAGCATGATACGGATCCTGACATGGATGCTGTTGATGACGATGAAGTTGATACAGACAACATATAGAATGTGACTGGCTGGCAACAAACACGGGCGAAAACACTCGACATTTCATACAAACGCTCTCTTCATGCCACAACCATTACTCTCGTCACCATCACCGGAAGAACTTTTGCTGGCGCCCTCGAACGTCGTGGAATGTGCATATATGAGGATGCTTGGCAAGAAGATGGATGGAAGTGTTTTCTCATATATCTGTATCCTGTTTGAAGCTGGACTCATTGGTTAGGCTCATTGCAAAGTGTTTTGTACTTGCTTTTTTCAAAGTTTTTCTTGCAGATCAAGTGGCTTCATATTAGTCTAACAATAAGATTCTGAAATGAAAATGTATCAGTTAATGAAAATTTAATAAAAGAAATATTAAATGAAATGAAAAGGAGACTAAATTTTCTTCATTTTAAGATTTAAGCTTAGCCTTCTCACTTATTTCAGGGTCTGGCCTACAAACCTGCTTCATATGTGCATTTACTGAAACACTGAATTGTATTACATTCTCATTTAGATAAACTCACAATTGTTTAATGTTTCGTTGTTATGGCACATATGTACCAAATTTATATATCCTACATCCCACTCGATGAAGGAGTAAGCATGTACTCCGGAACGTCGTTAATTTTGCTATAAAAAGTTGAGCAGAAAATTTTCTTTATGTAGGCCACCTATGAATGCCCTTCATAGATTTCATTTGTGCTGTCTATGGTAGAACTGGCATAAAAGATGTTGATGAACTTCGCTGTCTGCAATTGGATTACTATCGCTGTAAAGATGAGTCAAACGATGTAACCTAGACATAATCATTAAACCAACAAAAACCTATAGTAACATACAGGCGTTTCAATTAGCAGGTGGCTTTATGGAAGACATCTCATGTTCCAATGCCTGTTTTTCTTGTTGCTAATAAGGTAAGTTGAGTTGGTGTTTAACGCCGCTTTCAAGATTATTTCACTTATATCGTGGCTGCAAGTATTATTGCAGGGAGAAAGCCCGCAACACCATTGTGGCTATACAATGCGTTGAAACCTGCGAGGATCGGTTGGAACTAGCGAACCTTGGATGGTACTGCGCTGAAATTCAGTGTAGCATTGCACTGAAACCTGACTGCGTGTAGAACATTTCTCTACTGGAGACAAAGTTGCCGAGCCCCTGGCGGGATTCGAACCACGGACCTCTTGCTCCGAAGCCGAACGCGCTAACCTCTGCGCTATCCCGCCCCCTTGTTCATAATGGGAGTCATGGTTTGACTCTTGTCGATGGGAACCTAGAGCCATACATGTTGAAAATAACTTAAGAAATCACGCATACTGCAATTACAGCTGCATACCGAAAGTTTGTTCACTTACCACTGAATGGTAGTGCAAATTTCATGTAATTTGGGTTTCTTCAACATCAATAGAATAACTTAAGCAAAACTGGCAATAGATCACACACTGTCAATGTGTGAAATAGCCATTCTTGAACTCATTTTGGGATAATTTAGTCTCTCGTGCAAAAATTCGAATTTGGCATATTGATATAGACAAGGGGGTCACATATTAAAATTTTAGATTTCTGAGATTAAAACAGAACTAATCACATTGACTTTGTGCTAAGGAATAAACGTGACTAATTTTTAAAGAAGTCGATAACTTATAAAGGATTTTATGGAGAAAAATAAAAAAACAGTGTTTTCGGAATTTTGACCCCTGTTCACTTCAATGGCCTGCCGACATTGGTACGGGTAATTGTTGGGGTACGGTATACATTTTCCTTAATGAAGAATGGATCTGCATATGTGTATTAGAAATTCAATATTATACGTTTCTTTTTCGCAACGCTACGATACCTCAAAGGCATCTTAAATTACATGATATTTGCGTTAGTATATTCAGTTATGTCAACAAACGTTTAGCATGCAGCTGTACAATATGTTTAGATACATAGGATATGAGACATATGTTATAATTTAACATATCAACATGCTTAACGTGATGATACAAATCAAAATGGTTTATGTATATATCAGTAACCATTGCGACGCAATGATAGATTATAAACAAAAATAAAAAAGACATGGTACATGTACACATACCCTTTAGCTGGTACAAAGGTGCACCCATCTTGATTACAGCGTACACCGAATGAACGGGAACCTCGCTGTATTAAAAAAACATTGGAACATTAAGTAAAGGTTATGTGGAATATATTTGCAATAACAACTTTATTTAACAAAGCATTTATTCCAAATCACTTATATTTACAGCTACAAATAGTTAAAATATAGTGATTAATATAAAACACACTCTCTCATCTCAAACGATCATGAAAATGATAGTAAAGATAAGAACAAAAAGCAATACTTACTTATGTATAGCTAAAGATTTGAAATATTCATAGCACATTAACATTCTATTCTTTATTAATTCCTATTTAAATGGTGATAATATTTACTCTTATGATAAACATATCGCAAAGGTTAAATGCAATATAACTTTATACTAATAACATACAGCTGCAGACCAAAAGTTTGTTCACATACCTCCGAATCGTAGGGCAAATATCATAAAATTTGGCATGTCTTTGAAGCATCGTAGCATTGCGAAAAAGAAATGGATTATTTTGAATTTTCAATACAGCAAATCCATTGCACCTTTACGCAATGGGAAACAGTAGCGAGTTGTCGTCACTTGCCAAGATAGAGGGCGCGGCGACCGTATTGGTCCTTCGTGAACTTCCGGGTTAGATCAACTCGCTTAGCCGCGATATATGAATTCTAAACGGTTTAAGAAACAAGATTAATTGAGTAACAGTTTTTCACAATGGCGAGGGTATTGTTGTAAATCGGAGCAAGATTTAAGAATACTCTTTAATGCGCTTGCAGGAAGGATTTACTTACTAGGTGCTGCAGACAAGACTAGAATCCTTGACTAACGTATTTTCCTAGCTGTTATAGATTACACGAAAGAGTCTTGAATAAACTATCCTGTGTCCCGTTCGAAATTAAAAATTTAGCCGAATGTACTATATCTTATGCCAATAAATAATATTACTCCGTAATGGCTCAACGGTACAGTGATGTTCCCGAAATACCGGTATATCATGTCGATGCTTATGTTATTCCCATAAAATCTCATGTTATTTGGTGAAGCATGAATATTTGTATGAGATGAATTCTACTTATAGCTTTGAAACCATCTCAGTTTAAAGTTAAACGTTTAGATTAAATATTTCAAACCATCACTTTAATCTACGACGAGTACGTTTATTATTTTGTTTGAGTGCGATATACTATATAGGCCGCCATGTTATATTAATAAATACAGCATTTAATGTACGTCTGTTGAGTAAATTCATACTTAAATATTCGAATAATAACCACAGTAAAATTTAATAGAAGCTATGAAGATTCCTCATGAATGTGCAAAGTGTAACATTTAAAAAGATTTTGCTCTCATCACATGAAATTTATTCATGCAACGTCTAAAATACATGCAAGCCAATGGGAATAATGTCAAATATGATATTGTATAATTATGGCACACCACTGTACACACATCATTTTGGTGTAGACCGGGAATTTGATAATAAGTAGAATGATTTTTTTTAGCTCATTCGCCCCCTTTCAGCAATTCCTTTTACAACGTTTTGTTTTGTAGCAGTTGAAATGAAAATTTGAAACTAATTATGTGTAAATAATTGAGGCATTTTGTGAGTGTTTTTCGCAAGCTCGGTTTGAAATTAAATTTAGGGGTGAAAAATGCACGACATACAACCCCAAAATATAAAACAGAAGGGGTTTATCTCCTAATTTTCACATGTCAGCAAATGTGCATGTTCGTTCAGTCCCTCTCAAACCCGACGGGTCTATGACATGAGTATTTCAGTTACAACTCAACATGTTTGAAATAAGGAAAGAATAAAATTAAATGAAAAGCAGATATTACATTATCTTTTGTATTGGGATCTATATCGTAAAATAAAGCATATTTATCAGTGCAAAAATATTGCGTGTCATTATATTTTAAATGGTTAAATATGCCATTTATCGGTGAAACTACAATCCGTATTGTCACTGAGAGAAATAACAATGCGATATAACTCATCAAAAATATAATCATATGACGTCACGAAACAATTGAATGACTTCATGAGAAGGCTGCGATAGCGAAGTGATCTTGCTACTCCATATCATAAACTTAAGGATTATTTACGGCATTTGGAAAATAAATAGAACATTTGACATTTCTCGTCGTATTGCAAAGCTACTTCGTTTTACTGACTTAACTCAACTCTATTTTTACATAAGTACTTGAGATCGATTTCAGTGTTTATATTCTTGACATGATATAAGGGTAAGATTATATCTATCATCCAAAATGAATTTCCATGAAAAAAAATTCATTCCTAAATAATGCACTACCTAAGACTGTAGTGTGGTGATGACATAGCATCGAGATGTCCACATGTTTATTACATCAAAGAATTGTTATTTCATTACTTGATGTAAGATAATTGCGATGTTAAATTTACTTGGCGATGAACGGTAAATCCACTGTCAAAGTGATATATATATAAACGATTCTCCTCTCCTGCCATTTGCTCTTACTTGAAATACACACTTCTTCTTGCCCAAAAGCCGTGGTTATGTACTCGGTCATGAGTGATTGAATTTTTTTAACTTTGGAGACTATTGAATTATTGTTGTTGCAATGTTTATTTATCTGACTTTGAATCTGTATGTATACCGGCTGTATATTGTATATTTCCTTGCAAACGAGAGGGATGATTCGTATTTAAAACACTTTATTTAGCCTACATGTATAAAAGTTGTCAATAAAGAATTTCTACGTAGGACGAATAGGGAATATTTTTTCTTTATCACAAATACCAGTGGAAAACATTTTGTTGGCATTTTTGGAAGCTTAAAAGTTGATTTTAATTAAAGGTTGTTAGTGTTAAACTATGTTTAAGGGCAAAATCATTATTGGATTAACATCCAAATTGAAGATTTTCAAGCACAAAATAAAACATTGAATCCAATGTAATAATTAAAAAGGACAACCTTGATGATTTCTCGAATCGTACGTAGGTGTTGATAAGTTCAATCTTATGCAACTAATCATGCATAAGCTTTGAACTTGTTCCAATGGTTTTAAAATCAAAATTTTCAACAAAATTAGTTTCATAGTTGACGGTTTGTCAAGTTACGCTTTGCCTAGCGAGAATGCGGAAGTAAAAAAGGACCAATACAGTCGCAGCGCCTCCTACACGTTCCCTCAAGGGAAGTAACTCCCCACTTTCGACCATTGTATGTCATACCCAACAGTTAACCGTAATAGGTTTTGGCAGGTCACTGAAGTGACCAGGGGTCAAAATTTTGGAGAACAGTGATTTATTTTTCTCTCTACAAGATCCTTATCAGGTGGTTAACACCTTTAAATAGAAGTCATATTTGTTCTCTTGTCAATAAGAGTTTGCTGATTTTGTTCTCCAAAAGTCAAAATAGAACATTTTAATCGAAATTTTAGGAAATCGTGATTACGAAAATGTGACCCTTTCTGTCCATTTAATCATGCCAAAATTCGAATTTTTGCTCGAGAGACGAGACAATCAAACAATACATTAATAAATGTCTACTTTACACATTGACAATTTGAGATCCTGTGTTAGTTTTGCTGAAGTTGTTTTATTGACATTCAAACCAAACCCAAATTACATGATATTTGCACTAAGACACTGTAGAAAGTGAACAAACTTTTGATATGCAGCTGTATATTAACCTCAATATTACATTACTCTGTTCGTCTGTAACTTCTGTCTTATCCGTGCAGATCGACTTGAAATGTTGTGAACTTTGTGAGTCAAATCCGCTGAGAAGCGTCCCGTCTTTGGAAGTTATATAAGGAAAGACCAAACTCTAAAGGCTGAACCCTTGGTGAGATAGTAATGTACATAACAAGCGACAATGGTTATAAGATAAAATACTTTATTTTTAAAATGAAATACATCTGCCACAGTATGACAGTATGGGGCTTGTGTGTGCAATAGTGTATGGAAGGATACATCAAATATGAAATAAGACAGTGATTATTAATGTCCATTGATTTTATCAACAGATTTGTTTTATGGTTTTACCAACCGTTGAAATTAACTTTCTGTAGTCCACGACTTTAATTCAAATTACTTTCACTGCATAATTTCTAACTTTCTAAAATGTTTATAGGTAGTAAAAGCTGCGTGGAATCGAACCCCTAGAACCGTTGAACCGACGTCCAAAGTCATAATCCAACGTTTTTCAACGTCGATAAATGACGTCTGTTTAACGTGAATACAACGTCAAATTGCCTGCTTAGAAGGGAGGTGTGCCTCGTGTTTATCACTTCCCTCAAAAACAAGAGACAGAAATTTCCAACATGACCTTTCATACCCTACATGTTTCCCGACCCCTAGTGTTTTTTAATATTATCAAAGAAAGAAATATATTCTATTTAATCTGCTCTGTTAATAAACATCATTTAATCTGTGTTGACGATGATGTTTTGAATTTTGCTATGAAAGAGTTCGCGATGAAGGCTTCACTGTTTTTCCTTTATTCACCAGAACATGTTCGAATAAGATTAGACTAGTACTGTGTCATAAGCCAATCACGTCTGATGCTTGCATTGCTCTTGAATGCAGTGAATTTGTACTACGTTAATATTGTTCCAAATGTCATACAAACATATACAATTTAGAAGAAACTTACAGCGAAAGGACAATGAAAGACCTGAAATAAGTATGGGCAGATGATACACCCCTGTCTCACTGAAAGCTATATAGGAAACAGGTTGCCCTGGGGAAAACTCTCAGGTCATCTCATTTGCAAACTAAGCTTTGTCGTTATTCATATAGATACTATCTGTTATTTCATTATCTGTTAAGAGGGTAACTGTTCAATTGGAAGAAAATCTAATAAGATAATTGACTATTATGTAGTTTCTTGAACTTTTAAACTTCTCATTATCTCTAGTCCTTTATTTCATACATTTCAATGTTTTAACTATATTTAAATCGTAAGAAATTGATTGCATGTACGCAACTTACATATAATAAGTTAGTGGGGAAATGGTTAATGATAATGGAGAAATTCTTCAAAACTAAATATTCTGACTGACAGAATATCAACGTTTGAAAATACAAATTGAGGTATGAAGTTAGATGGTATGCATTCCTTTAGCAAAACAGACATATGATATGATTCTTTTTCTACCTAACTTATCCACAAGCTAAATTGAAGAAACAACATTTAAGCATGTTTTAAGATAGCATTATAGAGTTGTAATATCTTAAAGGGACAATGGCACGTTTAATTAAACAAAGTTATCTAAACTATGTATGTTTTAAATTTCAAGGGTTGTTTATAAACAGAAGCAGTTTGAAAGTGAACGTGTCTTGATCGGTGAAGATATGCGAATCTATTTTACAACCCAAAATTATTACGATTTTTTTACACACAAATAGCCGTCAGTGGCAATTGCTTGATAATTGATTATTTCTACGGATGATTGGGGTGAGTAATGTGATGTTTCGACCCTTTGAAGATAATACATTTGGCTAACGGCTAAAACCTTTTTTAAAAAACGTGCCACTCCCCCTTTAAAGACAAAACAACATATTTAAGTTAACTTCTTAACCAATTTTTTAGTGTTTCATATGAGTTTCAAATAGTGTTTATGTTAGATTGAAAAATCAACGCCCATTAGAATTTAGATTCAGCGTCGTGTCGACAACAGTAAAGATGGGTGAATTGTTTTTAAGTATCCGATTAAGTATCAAACACTAATAAATGATTAAATAAAATATACATGCAATTAGATTTCAAATTTTTAGCATTCTTATAAACGATTTTAAACAGTTTGCATATTTGTTAAACCAGTTGTAAATCAAATCAGATACAGAAAGAAGTATGGGCGAAAACAGGTCATGATAGACCAACAAGATTACTCAACACATTATAGGTTTTGCACGACTAAGGGAACAGAAATGATAAGGATATTAACGACAAACTACTAGTTTCCAATCTAACAGTTAACCTGTACATATTAAGTATGTTGATGAGGAAACTGATTTTACGGATGAATTAGAGGTCGCTAATGAGATTACATGACTCTTGAATCCCCCGGGCATCCTGTACCTCTATAAAATGTACAATAAGACAGGGGGATGTCATCTGTCCTCGCTAGTTTCTACCGTCTGCAGATAGAGTGAGAAAGGTGAGTTGAATTGCTTGTGTTTGTCAATATAAGTTTTAATATTGGAAACTGTTAAAAATCATAACTATTGGTAAACAAATTCTTTAATGCAAATCAGTTCAGTTTTCTAATTCGCCTCAAGTTTGAAACTAGCTATAGCAGACAGAAAGGCCAGATTTAGGTTTGATACGTCATTTACGGTTATACGTTTTCAACTTCGGTTTATCAATCGCAACATGGATGGTGCTGTAACTCAATTTTCAGTGGATCTGTTTTCCCCCCACACACATATTTATGGCATATGGAAATTAATATTTCTCGGGGTAACAGTGCTAGGTATTCAGGTAGATTGTTTATATACTTCATACATATTTACTTAAGAACCCTCTGACGTTTAAACCAAACGATTCATTTACAGATGAAGATTCAAAACTCGATTGTTCCTCTCTTCGTTATCCTGGTTTTAGTCAGTGTGTGTGGACTCGGAACAGCTCGATATCATATACGTAAGTCAACTTCTCTTATATGTTTTTATCATTATTATCAATGTTAATGTGAATGTCCATTTTAAAATCATCAATGACGTGAATTTCTAACTCCTATAGTCAGTCTCCCTATTTCAGAATGTTCAACGACCAACACAGCTGATATCGTCCTGGCAGTGGCTGACTCCAAACTGACCGCCTACCGTAGTTACTATGGTAACAGTCTCTCCCTAGGATTGAGTCACTTCATACGCTCCTTCATCTCCCAGTGCGACTACTCCAAGAACCGTTTGGCTATCGTGGCCTACAGCAACACTGTCCGATATATCTCTCCCTTCTCTAACAACCCAACCGATCTCCACAACTCTCTCAAAACATGGAGACCGGAATTCGGAGGCGCTGCTACCAATCTGGCTCTTCAATCCATCAGGAGCTACTTTTCAGCCAACTCACGGCCAACTGCTGCTCAGGTTGTAGTTGTTGTTACTCCACAACATTCTCACAACTATCAGGCCACGGTATCTGAAGGTCAGCTGCTCCGTCAAGACGGTGTTGGTATCATCGGCGTTGGATACGGTCGGTATCGGCCAATCCATGAACTTATTGGCATAACCGGAAATCCTCATCAGGTCTTCCTGACCCCAACAGAGCGCCACTTACCTTATGCCATAGGCCATGTCAAGACAGCCATTTGTAAATGTAAGTACATATTGATTGATATAATACGTGTCCATTCTTAGGTGTTTATGTAAATCAACGTTTAAGTTATTTATTCATTATAATTTTAATTTGATCTAAATATTTTTTTAATCCTCATTTCTTATTACATATATATTATTATACGAAGAAGAATCTGTTACGATCTCGTGAACCATAAACGAGACAATAACGAATGCGAATCAACTTCTTATGTGTGTATCAAGAGAATTCATTTTTATAGATATACCTAAATGTATATATATCTAACGTTATACACGTTGATTTTTTTTTTAAGTAAACACATTTGAATTATATAAGTACAATTGTTGTCCTCTTTTTTCCAGTAGCCAATTCTTTAGCTCGAACAACCACACCAACACCAACAACGATGATGCCATAAATTCATCTCCAGTGGTATATATGTTTCGTTTATATTAGTTCATACTCGTTGATACAATGTTGTTTATGTTTACAAGTTCTGTTACTTTCTAACAGAAGAACGTTAATGACACGTTTACAGGTTTTATCTTTACAGAACATGATCATTAAGATACATATTACAAGAAAAATAATCTTTTAATTTTTGGGGGTTCTGTTAGGGGTTGGGTAAAACGTCATACCTTATTGATTTATTAATGTAAAGTTATTTCATTAATCTCGTATGTACTGAAAGTAAGGATGTTTACAATGTTTGTACATACCATATACCATTAAAAGTATGACTTCAATGTATGAAGAAACATTAAAATTAAACGTTAGTTAAATAATTTCAGTTGATCGGTTCTTTTGCCTTACACATATGCGTATTTTACATACACCGGATTGTTTGATTTATAACATCAAAAAATAAAGAATTATGTAATAATGTTGGACAAAAAATGTTTGATACCAATTCGCGAGAAAGCATTGATGTATAAATCAGATTGTTAGAATATGTTTGATGATTGTACTAACATGCATGTATCAGATTGTTTGGAATAAAAAATGTTGAAAAGTACTTAGGTTGTATCATATTATATTGGCTTAATGATTTTCATTGATTTTAACGAATTACGTCACTGAGCTGAATTCTTCTAAATTTAGAAAACTAGATGCAGCTATCATATATCAGTCCATGTTAAAACTTTGAGCTGTTTATAATGAAATCTTGATTTAATTATTATACTACTTTCTTGTGTGAACATTTAAATAAATTGACGTATATCCTAGAGAATTGGTTAAAAGCAGGGGGAAATTATGAACTATGTTTTAACTTTGTCAAACCATATTTTTATGGTGTCTTAACCAAGGATGTCCGAGTATACATGGGTTATTAAGGGTTGAAAAGAAACGGGCTTGTGTACATCACATTCATACTGTTTTATATGTAAGTTATTAATCGTCTATATAAATATGCAATGAACGGTATGTGTCTACAACTGTAGATTTATATTTGACTTACTGGTTACTGTTGTTTGAAGTTTGATATTGAAGGTTAGGTAGCAGTCGTTGTTTTTCAACGTATTGCTCCTATATTTGTCATGCCATGTCAAGATGAGACAGCGACTTTAATTCAAGCAGTGTTTGGCTTCACCTTTAAATGGCTAGGGAACAAAAGGTTTATTTTGCTGTATTAAAATCGTCAACATGAAGTCATATTTTTGTTTAGCACTGTGCTAAAATAGTTTTGATGTACTAAACTTGAGAAAAAAAGAATTTTGGAAATCAGTTTTGAAATGATGTATATAACTGGTGTACCCCTCATAAGTCCCTTGGCAACAGGAAATAATCAAGGAAAGTGTAAAATCCGACCTTTTATTACATCAATGAGGATTCTATTCTATTCTCGTATACTATGTTGCATTCTTGACAGAGCAAATGTTAACACACTGTAGACTACGAGTTGTGCCCGATAAGCAGTCGGCTAAATAATGTTCTCTGTGTAAAAGTATGAAAGGTTTTATAACATAATCACAGTAACATCATTTATCTTTCTCTTTGGACGTCAATGGTATACCTTGCAGATACCTTAGTTTAAAAAAACCAAAGAATTATTGTATGAGTTCATGGCACAACGAATACTTTAATATATGAATTACTTGAGCAAGATTTGGATGGACAAACCCGTTTGAGTTTTATTAAATCAATGTGTCAAGATATTCAAGCTTTCATTGTTGAAAACAATCTCATATGAGACCATGAACGCAATAGTGAAATCATAATGATACAATATTTTTTTCGTAATGCTACGATGCATAAACACATACCAAATTACATGATATTTGTACAACGATACGCAGGTATGTGAACATACTTTTTGTATGTAGCTCTAGGGAACAGCTCAATTCTATAAATGCTTCAAAGTTAATCTATGCTTTGAACAATACTTATATCAACCTAAAGACATATATTTTCCAATATTAAAATTGAGAACCTGTAACCATAATCTACCAATTGAAACCGGTCGTTAGCATTTAATCCCGAAAGAGGAACGTTGAACGTTTGTGTGAACTGTGTAATACAAGTGCTGTTGGAGATGAGTTTCATTATCTCTTTGAATGTGACACTCTTCTCCATCATCGAAATGTTTATCTTACGACACAAATACGTAATCCACATAAGCATGTTTCAGTAAAGAACTTATTGTGTACTAAAATAATACTTTGCACTTTAAAAATCTTACTTCCTTTCTTAATGCATTGTTTAAATTGCTGAAGTAATAATCAGTGAACATGTCCAGTCACTGGCCACGTCTATGTATATATTGTATTGATACGTGCTAATCATATGATCATATACCACAATTTGTTGGTTGAGAAATAAACTGATCTGTCTTTCTGATAATGAACTATAACATAATAAAGTTCCTGAATTTTAAAAGAAAGTGAAACATTTAAACAGCTGAATTTGTATCGTTTCGTACATGTTCATTTACTATAAATCAGCTTCCTATCGAAAATCCTCGAAGGCCAGTCTCTTTTAATCGGAAGAAGCTGATGGTTTACAGTAGTTAGGGTCACAGGGGACTGCATCATGCCATCGTCGATTGTGATTAAGGATGTCCGTGCCTCAAAATTAGTGTATCAAACATATTTCGTACTTATTTTTTTCAAAAGTTTAGAGTATTTGCATGAAATATTAACCTAAAAAATTGGGTTTAGTGTGGGTTTTTTTTTTAGATATTGTAAGGCAAAGATCCCTTTGTCAGTCTGGGATTTAACATGGGAGCCATTAACATTAAGAAATCTTAAATTTGAATTAGTTCCTGAACTAAACTTTTGTTTAATAGGAAAAAGTATATGATATATAGATATGGTATTGTGGGTTTTTAGCCGCTACGGCATAACGTGTATTCAAACATTTCAATTTAAATCATCAACATTCAAGCTTTTGTTGTACTAGAAACATGCATTCTCCCACTCTCCAACTCATTATCTAAAAATATACCTGAACGCATACATACAAATCATATTCATTCAAAACCATCTACTTCTAAGAAAAACCGATCATAGAACTTGCTCAAATGATAGTTACAATTAAAAATTGCGGAGTCAGCAAAATTGTGAATTATTTCAAAAATGAAAATACTACGTTTCTTAATTTTGATGAATATTTAATCAGAAATCATCAAAATTGAGAAATTGCCGCTTCATTTTGGTTATTTTATAAGAACATTATGATTTAAGGTTATTTGAGTTTTGTCACTGTGACTGAGGGGCGGTCATCCATAAATTGAATAACATGTACTTTGTCGTCTATAAGGTGTCTAGAACGAATCAAACTGTTGCCAATCTCACGCACTTAAGAAATTGATTTATCAGTCATTCGTATGAATGAGACCAATTTGTATATCAAGTGTTGGGTTCAATCCCTATAAGTGCATCTTCATTGAATGATAATGTCAACTACCATCATCGTATGTATATTTTACTTAATGTAGCTGATAAGGTATATGCAAATATATGCTAACAGTTATAAAAACACTATACGGTTGCCATTGTAAAAAGCCTATAGAGAGTGGCGGAAAGGTTAATTAATCTATGTTTGAAGTGTTCTGAAAGCAATAGCCTTTTAAGATTGATACTCACACGCAAAAGAAACGCAAGATTTTCATTCAAATTGTAAAAAAGCTCTGGATCTTAAATCGATATGAAGTATTGATCTGTAGCGATGACTTATGGTGTCATCGATAATTTTTGGACGCATTTCGTAAGATTTAAAAATTAACCAAAACAAAAAACATTCGCTTAAACGCACACATCATTGGAAATATTGGCATGATGCACGCGTTTCTCCTGATATTGCATATGCACGATATGTTACGGGTTGTCAAGGGTATAAAACTGTGCCTTAGAAATTGAATACATTCACGATTGAACAATGACACGTTTAACTGAAATTGAGAGAAACCAGGCTGTTGGACGTCTGGAAGCTGGAGGGTCTTTTCAAGATGTTGCACATCATTATAATGTTAACATTAAGGCATTATTCCGTCTGCAACAGCGTTAAAATGCAACACAGACCACAACTGACCGTCCTCGAAGTGGTATTCCAAGGGTCACCACCCCTCGACAGGATCAAGACATTACACGTCTACACCACTAAGATCCATTCCTATCTGCGACTCAAACTGCCCTGGACACATTATCGACGCATTAGCCAAGACACCTGCCTTTTAACAACCCCTAATGTCGCCGGCCAGCACGGCCTCCTGTTCTGCAGCAACGACATCGCCAAGAACAACTTCAGTGGGCACAGGCTCATCGAAATTGGCGTCATCATGACTGGAGACGTGTAATTTTTTTCAGACGAAAGTCGTTTTTGTCTCTCCCATGTTGATGGACGAGTCATGATTTGGCGTCGTCGAGGTGATCGTTTTGCTGACAGAAACGCTGTGGAGAGGGATCCATGGGGTGGGCCTGGCGTCATGATGTGGGCCGGTATTTGGTTAGATATCGATGCTAGACTGGGACCAATGTGCTTCCAAAATGTTGGCGCAGGTCAGGGACACGATGTAACAGCTCAGCGTTATATCGACCAAGTGATCAGACCCCACGTTGCTCCATTTTTTTTCACAACATCACCAACACATTTTCCAGCAAGCTAATGCTAGAGCTACCATGACCTTCCTCCAACAGCATAACAACGATATGCTCCACAGGACAGCCTTCAGCCCTGATCTTAATCCAAATGAACACTAATGGGATGACGTACAAAAGAGGCTAAATAATGTCAGACCAATTCCAACAACTGCCAATGAACTGCAGACTGCTGTTCTGGATGTGTGCAGAAGGATTCCCAGGGCATTTACATACCGTCGTATCCACTCTATGTACCGTAGATGTGTGGCGGTGATCAACGCCAATGGTGGTCAAACAAGGTGTTAACTGGCATATCGGCAAGTGATTGTTGACCTCTGACCCTGTATCAAAAAGACTCATCTAATGACGTCATCTATTTGTCAAGACCTTCACATTATTTCACTTTCATGCATATGTTTGCTCACTTGACCCTGTAATATTTCCTTGTATATTATTTTGACCATTAAAATGATGTAGACATGCAACTTGCTTTTTTTTTGCGTGTGAGTATATGTCACAGGTATCCCATGATGTACACTGATTGGTTTGTTATCAACATGGAGGGAATTGTTACTAATTCGATATTCATTTACAAAACTGATATGCACTTAAGACAAAAACGCAATGTTCATTTTCATACGTAGTTTATTCACACTTGTTGACTATTGGTCTTCAAACACATCATTAAAAAAAACTGTATATACAAATCTCACATTTCAAGTCACTCATTATATCATATATCAATATACGTATATTTACATCTCAACAAAGAGAATCGTCAAATTCATACAAGACTACAAGAGGTTAACAACTTACTACGATCAGCATTCAATACAAGCTCAATAAGGGATCATTTTAATCTATACCTGAGCTAATATCTTGATTATATAGTTGATTTCTCTATTGCTTACTACTATACATTGGTGATATCTCTTCTGAGTAAGCATATTCTTTAGGATCATTGTAAGCACTCCTTTTGTTTTTTCACCAAATTATTATCTACAAACGTGTCATTTCGTTATAACGCTAATAGTACTGTTTAGAGAAATGTTGATAAAACAGAACAAAACATAAACTATAGAATGAAGGAAAGGACAAGTAATTCTCTTCTCGCAGATTTCTAAGGCATCACTGTTGTTGGTGTTGGTGTAGTTGTTCGACCAAAGGTATTTGATACTGTCGAGAAAAAGAATACTATCCTTTATCACCCATAATAAACACAAAATACAATATAAAGATGTTTTCAAAAATACCGGCTTTTGTACTGGTAAAATATGAGGTGAAGTGTTACGTTATTTGATTGACAGTCGTATGAAAGCAGTTAGAGAGAAAGTCAATTTATCAGTTTTCACGACTTGGAAAAAATGCAATAATTTTTGTTCTTTGATGTTATAATGTATGTAATGATTAAGGCAGAACTTTACACCTTCAATAATCACTAATTCCATTAATCAAGCTGTACTTACATTTACAAATGGCTGTTTTGACGTGGTTAATGGCATGGGGTAGGTGGCGCTCTGTCGGGGTCAGGAAGACCTGATGAGGATTTCCGGTTATGCCAATTAGTTCGTGAACTGGTCTGTAGCGACCATATCCAACGCCAATTATACCAACGCCTTCTTGACGGAGCAGCTGACCTTCTGATACCGTGGCCTGATAGTTGTGAGACTGTTGTGGAGTGACAACAACTACAACCTGAGCAGCAGTTGGTCGTGAGTTGGCTGGAAAGTAGCTCCTGATGGATTGAAGAGTCAGATTGGTAGCAGCGCCTCCGAATTCCGGTCTCCATGTTTTGAGAGAGTTGTGGAGATCGGTTGGGTTGTTAGAGAAGGGAGAGATATATCGGACTGTGTTGCTGTAGGCCACGATCGCCAGACGGTTCTTGGAGTAGTCGCACTGGGAGATGAAGGACCGTATGAAGTGACTCAATCCCAGGGAGAGACTGTAACCATAGTAACTACGGTATGCTGTCAGTTTGGAGTCAGCCACTGCCAGGATGATATCAGCTGTGTTGGTCGTTGAACATGCTGAAATATGCGGAAAATTACTCGTATTTTATTTGTTTATCAAAATAAAAGACAATTTTGTCCTGATTTAACTAAAGTTAAGGGCTTACCAGTGTAATATCGGGAAGACGTGGGTCTACATAGGCTGACAAGCACCCCAAGCATGAAAAGATACGGAACCATCATCTGCAAATAAATAGTTTATTCAGATGAAGACGAAAAAGATAAATCCAAAACTTAAAAAAATCTGAAAAGCGTGGATACATGTAGCTGGTGTCTGGTAGACTGCCTCAAAAAATCAAATAGCTATTTTGTGTTTGACAACATTACCGCAGTTGGACATGTAGATTTATGTGTCAATCAAAATGATTATTAACGGAAAATTAATTCCAAAAGCCCCGATAGGTTTTTGCATACGAAGATAGGTTAACATGAGGAAACTTCTATCGATTTTCAACTTAATTATTACAAATCCATAGATCTCATTCATTCTCATTCATTTATGCACCTCAATGAAGCCAAGGGTAAGTTTGAAAAGAAACACTTTGAAACGTTTCTATTTTGACTTTATTTGATATTGGACAGGATATATTTTTAACTCACCTTTCTCAATCGTTCTGAAATCAGTAGAAATCAGTAAGGACAGGTGACATCTACTTGTCTCAATTCCTTTTATACAGCTAAATAAAGTGCCAGGAGCTACATCGAGTGCTATTACCTCATGTATGACTTCTAATTCACCTACAAAATCATTGTCAGCATCAATATGATTAATGTATGAGAGGTTAATTGTTCATTCGGAAATAATTAAAATGTTTTCACTGACTATTCATATTAACTTACATTTTTGGTATTTCTGATATTTGTAAGATTAAAATTACGTTTTGGTCAAATGCTATATGTAGATGTATGACATGTTTATCGTATATATATATAAATGTTATTGATTTTCAGTTAACACTGGAGGGAGTATCTTATTTTTCTCTCTATTGAGCATTGTCTACTTTTTCATATCAATTGCAATCGAAGTGTAAATTAGGTTGAGGTTGAGTAAATATGACTGAACGTATCTATAGTTAGCAGATGAAAATCTATTAAAAGTTTTCAAATCCTTTCTCATATATACCTGTTCTCGTGGGTCTCCTCTGATGGACAGCCGGACAGACAATAAATTGTTTTCAGTAAAAGGCCTTAATTGCTTAATTCAAAACCTGGTGCACATGCTAAGCTGAAGCATTTCTTATATTTTTAAGAACATGGTATAGAAAATTACAAAAGTCTTTTATAATAAGGTCATTATCAGATTTTAAAACGATGTTGAAATTTACAATGGGATTAAGAACCTTCAAGTGTTTCTGTATATATCTTAACCTAAATTTAAAGAAACGTCTGCACTTCAAAAGAACAAGGAACTCATCTTCAACAACGTCTATGCCATTCGATTTACAAAATAATCATAATTTCTCATTGTGGTTAACATCATTATATCTACCCATTTCAGCTGCAAAATATAAAAGTTGCCACATCTAAATTTTGACAATGCAGATCTGAGGTGTCACAATTCAAGTATCTTTCAACATATTAGACTGTCTTAAATTGACAGTAATAAAAAACATTTACTCGAATTTTGTACGCATACCAACACTGTTGAAGACTATCAGAAAGCCTATCCTTGAATAAAGATAGAAAATAATCAGTATTGCCAACATCCAAGCTAATCGATGCATATCCAAATCCGGATCTAATTAGAATATTTTTGACATATGTTGTCCAAGTGAAGCGACCTGAATCATCTCTGAAAAAGCCTTATTGCATTGTACTCGAGGGCCTCCTGGGCCTCCTTTCGAAATGCCTTGTTTGTATGTCACCAAGGTAACCTGAGTGCAAAGTTAGAAAATGAGATTTGAAGTTAAATTAAAATAGTAATGGTTGCTTCGTTGCTTTGTGTCTGATCACTGTCTCGGGCCAAATCTTAATTTTCACTACAAATCGGTGAAAGCGCATTTGGAAGAGGCTGCCAGCAGGTGATTTGAGTAAAGTAGGTATAGGAATGGGTTCTGTTACGTGTGGATTAATCAAGATGTTGGCCATATAAAATTTAATGTTTTTATCTCAATTTTAAAGAAAGAACTATTGCTATAGTCAGTAATTGTCCTTTGTCATATTCTGATGCATGTACTGGTACAATACGCCGGTTGCCCCTGTACGGAAATAAACACAAATATTCAGTATAAATGTACAGTTATATCTTAACTTATAATTATTCGTCAATGTTCGGGAGTATTTGATTACGTAAATTTCTAAAGGAAAAGTGATAATATTCTTCATTTTTTGTCTTGCCAAAACGACTAACGGATTCGTCATTCTTTGAAATTTCAAGCGAATTCATCAGTCATTTGGAATTCCCTTGCATATGAGCTGCCTAACAAATTGGAAGAATATCACTTCATAAAATTCTGCGCATAACCTTCATTTGTTCACGTAACAACTTGTTATTGTCATTTAGAAAAAGGTCTGATCGTTTTTCTTCACGCCTCTGACCATCCGAAGCAGAATCTTACACTCGCACAATCCAACATGTGGCTGCCTAAGTGAACCAATCAGAAAAGTTCAAAGGATGTTAGGACAAGTAAGTACAGAGAACTAGTATTTGTAAGGTTTGAACCAAATTATGGTTATGCGTGTATTCTAAACGGAGATCTTTTCACAAGATAAATGTGATTGGTTCGGTAAGGAGTAAACTACATATGTAACTATCGAATACACAAATCATTGTAGCATCGTTAGACCATATTGTGCGGAATCCACTGAACTATATTCTATCTGGGAAAGGAACTTTCCCTTAGTTTGAACAGGGCCAGAGTTAAATGGGATTTTATTAAAATTATATGATATATTATTATACACGTGACTCTATGAATCTGCAGCATGTTTCAGAAAGAAAAAAAAATAATCTCCGGTTTCTGTCGGCAGTATTGAATTACTTCTCTGAGAGGTTTATAGAAGTTGATTAGGTTATAAGTCATTAACAGTCTGGTTAAAATCGACCGTGTTCCGAGGAATAAAATTTCCAAAATATTGACTCTATCGAGATTCGAACTCTTTCTGTCTAGGCTATCCCCTCCAGTAGGTCCTAGTGGAGAGGATAGCCTTGACAGAAAGAGTTCCTACTGGAGAGGATAGCCTTGACAGAAAGAGTTCGAATCTCGATAGAGTCAATATTTTGAAACTTTTATTCCTCGGAACACGGTCGATTTTAATCAGACTGATGTCATTAGAATTCTTTATTGTGACGTGTTTTTTGTTTGTGTGTAGATGCTCATAGTAGTATCAACACCAACACTGTTTAATAACGGCATCAGTATATACTCAAAAACATCAAAATATCATTATATCTGGTATAGCTTATAAATTATTGAATGACAGGACTAATTTGAGCATGTTTATAAAACGTATCTGAATGTAAACGATGAAGTAAGGACAGAAAACGCCTCTGTCGACAGGTATCATAGCGAAACTAATTGCCCGGGGCGACTCATTATCCAACTACTGGTAATATCGTAAGATCAGTGGTATCACTAATTATGTTTAGGTTCAGATTATCAGCTTAAATGCAGTGAAGCTAAACATTGATATCTGAATCTGAATCTGATATCACGTTACGTCCGACACCTAGCTATTTGCACATTTCTATCAAGTTAGAAACTTGCCTCCAACACAGTTTTGTCATCTTAAGGAGACATTCACGGTTTTTTATTTGGCTTTAATGTGTGTCACAACAACACATTTGATAATATCTCTTCAAAACATTTCACAAATTATCCCAAACACATGACTATTAGTATTTTTCAGTGAAAATCTAACAGCACCCTTATATGAAAGCCGAAGCTTATATACATTACGCACTTTTTACATGAAAATTTCAGACACTCTCAACTCAAATTTTCTCTTGCTCTACCTAACTTTCCAAAGTTACATTTGACCAACTGTCTTTGTCTGGTAATTCATTCCTTAATACCTTTGTGTTCTCACTCATTCCAACCGATCAACATTGAAGTTATGTTGCAGTATGTTAGTACTTATCGATAAAATGGCCCCAACATCTCAAGGAGTGTCTCTTTTATGATCAATACCTTGGTACAAATAGTACGTGAAGCTCGATGTTACCAATATTGGAAGGCATCCACTGAACATTAGTTAAAGACCAACTGGTATTTGTAATGATAAATGCAAATTCATGACTTTAGAATTACTAACGCTTTTGTCATTTCCACAAATAATTTACTTACACTTTACAGCGAACACTGGGAGGCTTATATCTATCATTTTTGATTATACACAAAGGAGGGCGAAATGATTATGCGACCAAAAAATGTTTGATAAGAAAGAAGACAAAGTGTCTGAAATAAAGATACTATAGAATCGATATCTTACAATGTCACAGTGTAAGAAAAAATCATAATGTCGTTTCTTTTTTATATATGTATTTTCTTACAACCCTCATATGAAAGTGTCTCAAAATAATTAATTACACTGAGAAATGAAAGTGAATCTTACTTCTTTCAAAATAAGGCGTTTTTAGTGAACGGATATATCTAGTATCTGTGTCTATTTTAAAAAAAGCACATGCTTGTAACATTAATCGCACTAGTGCACACCAATATTTGGTAAACACAACGAATGCACACATACTGCATATCTCTCAATATTATTCAAGGTCCTCACTCAAGTAATCTACCTCGTAAGTTATTTAACAAATATTTACGTATTCAGGTAGTAAAGTGGATTTTTAAAGACTAATTTTTAATGTAACTAAAAATCCGCATGAACCAAGATATCGGAAATATTAAGATTTTGCTTATAACCAAAAAAGCGGAAACGGCAGCCGCTTTGGTCAATCTAATAGCAATGCTTATGCTGTGTTATTAAATCGGTTTATTTACAACATTGCTTTCATAAAACATAATTCATTCTTTGTTCTCAGTTCTGAGTTTAGGTAAATCCATCAGCTGCACATAATACTACTTCAGCCGCGTTCAACTGTCTATAATTTATCCGTTTTGTGCACAGCTAACCATAGATATGTATATGTCCAAGCCGACAGCGGTTGTCTGAATTTTTCAGGTTCTGAAAAGATCATTCATTGCAATCATTTAAACGATAATTTCTTAGTATATCATAATGAATTTTCAAAACGTAAGTGATTCATAGAGTCATTGTCATTCATAAATCATTATACATCAGTTTGAATTGTATGGGTTGTCTGTATTCTCTATGTTTTCGCTATGCATAATCCAAGCCATAGGGTACCCCTTTCGTAATTACATTTATTATCCATATGGTTGATGATAAGCGAGTTAATATTTTCGATACGAGCACATGTGCACATATCACTTTTGGCGTATCTGATTGGTTAAAATATGACCTTGACCTCTGTGAACGAGACGAGGGACTACTTTCTCCATTCATATATTTGTACTACGCAGCGTAAACTTCATTCACGTTTTTCAATCACGATGAGACGAGATTACAAGTCGGGAATCATAACACAAATAAACGCTTTCTTTATTCATAAATTTTCACTAAATGAACCAACGTCAACAAATATTAACTTTGTATAAGTTATTTTCCAGTTTTCCTGCAAAACTTGTTTGTAAAATTTTCACAAGTCTACGTAGCACTAGCCGACAATATGGCGACGTTTTCGCCTGTCAACTCTCTTGAACTAGACGGCAAAGCATAAGGTAGGGTGATTGACATAAGTCAGCCATGTGGAAGATTTAATGTGTTTGTGATTCGTAAGGTAACAGGTAAAATCGAACAAATTCCTCATTATCGTTTGAGAGTTTTACTCAGTCAACATCACTCTATCGGGTCGGGTGTCGTGACAGTGCATGTCGCCTACATCGCCTCAACGGAAAATCTAACGTCCCCTCGACCTTTTGTCAGATGCCTGATGGCAAATATAACCTTCGAACGTAAACACCAACGTTTCATCAACGATGCAATTTTAATATTCAAAGTTATTAAAGATGTTAAGTTGAATTTCAACTCTTTCTGACATTTACCTTCAGCTGAAATACTCATTCTAGCGGTCTTGCTTGAACGTCGATCAACACGTTAAAATGGCCGCGTCACTACTATGGTAACTTTTGTCTTTCCCCAGCGATGTACATAACAGTTTCGCTATTTGTGAAAGCAGTGTCGATATATTACTGACATAACGAAAACGAGTAAAGTAAATGGTCATATACTTCGGTAACTTCCGTTACCTTCCCCGTATGTTTCTCTCTATTAGACAAAGCTAGAGACTTAACTGTGCACTATATTTCCTGTCACTGACCTCGCCGTAAAGTATCAGTGCGCAATGACCTAGTTTCTGCTACATGCGTTTCGTATGCTAAATTCGTCGTTTTCGGGGGAATTCTTACAAAACGGTTATGGATAATAAAGAAATTATTACACTCGCAAGTGTGTCATATGATATATACGAAACTCGTGTCAAAATGTTGTATTACCCTCGCTCTCGCTCGGGTAATACAACATTTGACACTCGTTTCGTATATATCATATGACACACTTGGTCGTGTAATAATCTCTATATATGTATATACAAATCATAGATGGGACACTCAAAAAGGTGTATATCTTTATTAAGATAACAACAGCAAGAGTTGAATTTTTTTTAGATATATGTTCCATGTTTATAATGATTTATACGATTATATCTATAGGTGAAATAGCTTCAATTTTCTAAACCGAAAATAGAAATTAATTGTAAAACGGTCACCTAGGTTTATATTTCAACGACTCAAATCATGCTTAGGATGTGGTAGATTCAATATGTTGAAAACGATTTCAGGCTATCTAAATAAAATTTGTGAACATTACACTACACACCTAATATTCTCTAATATTTCATGAAGATGGCTATTAGTTAACCATGATGAGAAATGTTCAACTAATCTGCTGACGATTGGGGTTATTAAGATTAATCCTCGGGCACCATTTGCAACTATAAGACAAACCGTTGGACAAGGGGATGTCATAGGTTCCCATTTGTCTCTGCAAACAGGTACAATATCATAAGGTATACCTAGCCACTGTTTACATTGAAATGATCTGTACATAGCATAATTTGTGTAGTTTCCTTGGCAATATTGGGCATATTGATATTTCAAAAGCTCTATTATACAATTCCAATTGCAGCCATTCTGACCGTTAAACAAACTTGTAATATCTACAACGCACATGTAGTGGGGATCTTTTATACTTATGTATGACTTTTGACTTTTGATGTAATTGTTCATAATGTTTTGAATGAAGTAAGAATGCTCGAACGATTATTGGTATTTTTACCTTTTCTTATATTTTCAGGATGAAAACTCTCTTTCTTTCGTTTATCATCTGCCTGTTTGAGGCATGTTCTTCCTCAAACCATGCACGTAAGTGTTTATATTTTTTAGACTAATGGAACGTTCACTTGGATATTTTCGGTTGTTTCAACAAGTATAAAGTCTATAAGTATAAAGCTATATCTTTTTGATAAGATAACATGCATAAGATCGCCGAAACACGTCATAGATTTGAATGTGCAGCCTATTGTTTGAACGTTACAATAATGAATTCATGAAGCTTAGGTGCTCTCGTGAAATACGAATGTTATAATATGGTCAAAATAAACCATTGTTTTACCAGTTTTGACTTTTCATTAATCTGAATTTATCTCATGACAAAGTGATAACAGAAACATTGAACGTATTTGATATTGGCTCCACAGCTTGTCATACGACCAACACAGCTGATATCATCCTGGCAGTGGCAGACTCCAAACTGACCGCCTACCGTAGTTACTATGGTTACAGTCTCTCCCCTGGACTCGGTCGCTTCATCAAGACCTTCATCTCCCAGTGCGACTACTCCAAGAACCGTCTGGCTATCGTGGCCTACAGCAACACTGTCCGCTATATATATCCCTTCTCTAACAACCCAACTCAACTTCTTCACTCTCTCAATGCTTGGAGACCGGAATTCGGAAGCGCTGCTAGATGCTAGAAAAAAAGAATGATGGGATTACCTCTCAACCGAACTGCGATAGTGTCGCAGGGATAATTGTAAATTGGGCCAATGACTTAAGTGCGCCACTGTACATTAAATTTGGCATAAACCTAGGTGCATAAGCACTTTATTTAATAAGTGTTTAAACAATTCGTGATGAATTGCTTTAGATCAAATTTATATTGTATATCCATAAAATAATGCCATACATCAATGAACAGAATAATTTAAGAATGTGAACAAATATCAACAGATTTAAATGGTAGGATGTCCTAGTACTCTCTCTCTCTCTCTCTCTCTCTCTCTCTCTCTCTCTCTCTCTCTCTCTCTCTCTCTCTCTCTCTCTCTCTCTCTCTCTCTCTCTCTCTCTCTATATATATATATATATATATATATATATATATATATATATATATATATATATATATATCTATATATGTATATCTCTATCTCTATCTATCTATAGCGGACAGTGTAGCTATAGGCCACGATAGACGGTTCTTGGAGATGAAGGTGTTGATGAAACGACTGATTCCAGGGGAGAGACTGTAACCATAGTAACTACGGTAGGCTGTCAGTTTGGAGTCAGCCACTGCCAGGATGATATCAGCTGAGATATATTTAGACAAGAAGAGATAATTGTCAAAACTATAGGTTCTTCTTTCAAAAGTTTGTAATAATGTCCTTTGGAACTGGATTTAACCTCCGAGCGCCAGGACTGATTAAATTGGTCTTTTAGAACTGATTCAACGTGTAGCAAAAGCCAAGAGGTATTACATTTATTTGGATTTAAAAAGACATAGGATAGATCACAATTATCTAAGATATATTCACACTTGAAAATTGTAACAGTGCTTAGTACAGTACTCACGTTGAAAACTGTAACTGTAGTTGTTGCACAATATTGTCCAACAGGGCTACTCACGTTGAAAATTGTAACTGTTTCAAAATAATGTATAACACACACCGTTACAGTACTCACGTTTAAAACTTTGAGGTATGCCATACCTTTTAAAAGGCAGATTTATCAAAACAGAAAACTTTTATCCAAATTTAAAACTGGACTACATTCCGAATGTTATACTTCAGAGGAGGTGTTGATGGTGCTTGAAATCATTCTGTTGTCTCGTTTGTGAACCACAAATTCACTTGTTAAAGAAGACAAAAAAGGTGTAATGTATAAACGTTTTATTTGATAACTGTTAAATTAACCATGAAATAGTCCCAGTAGTACCAAAATGGTAAACTGTTGCCATAGCAGAATGTAATGTTTATTGTTGAGATCCCAAAAGTCTCTCCTTTTCAGAATACTTTTATTTATGAATCAAAGTGCTCCTTCTTTAAGGAGTTGTTGCTGGCGGAGTCGGGGCTGGAGTTGTGCGAGCCAGGGCTGAGGCAACTTTAAGAGAAAGAAAAGGGAACATCTTACAATAGCGCATCATTATCAGACTATGTACACACTCTAATTATCTTTGATGGCGTTTCATTTGAATCCCATACGAGTCAAACAATAAATTATGCCACCACTCATTCAATATACTTCATATATTTATAAATCTTTACAATTACATGACAATTATTAGTTTCCAATGAGAGATAGAAGTGCCAAAGCCAAAACACGCGTACCATTTTCATGAAAAATAGTAACACTACCCTTAAAACTCTTTCAACTCAACTTGTTTTGCTTTTGATAAATTCCCAGAATTGGGTTGAAATAATTGACGCTTCACTGCCTCGTTTTCTACCAGAATTTCATGTCATGCTCATTATCACTGTACTTAACCTATTACCACAAATATGATGTTTTCCAGTAACAATAAGTTGAACAAATTATCAGAAATGTAAATGTAGATGTCTGAAAAAAGTATTGATAATTAATAGTTTATACTTTTCCTTATATACATGCTATAATGAAATACACCATGTAATAATTAAATGATATCTCAACACAACAAAGCATTCTTCTCTGCAAGTACTCACGAAGACAGATGGTTTTCTTGATGTGGCGCACAGTGTAACTGAGGTGGCGAGCAGATCGGGTCAGGAACACTTGATGAGGATTTCCGGTCACTCCAACAAGTTCATGGACTGGCCTGAAGCGACCATATCCAACGCCAACGATGCCAACGCCGTCTTGACGGAGCAGCTGACATCTAATTTATGTAAGAGCGCCTAAATACACGTATTTATTGAACGTGAATACTGTACGTAAAATTTATGTGACATTGTTCACGTGTCCTCTTAAAAGCATGTTGTTATGTAAATCGGAAAATAGAGTAATCAAATTTAGATGCGGAATTACAAAACTAAATTTAAAATATCAAATAATAGGTAGAAAGAATAAAAGAACAAAATATAGAATGGGAAATTTGATTTGAAGGGGACGTAAGTACATTGTACGTTAAAGTGAAAAAAAAAAGATAAATAATTATTCATAGAAAAAATAGGGACACTCAAATTAAGAAATACAAAAGCACCAACACAGCCGGTTTGGTAAACGTTAAAGACAAAAATTTTGAGGGATATAGTGTATCTATAGTGTATACAAGTATGCCGTCCTTAGCATATAATTTAGAGTCATGACATTCAAAACAATCCATAGAAAAGCGTACAAAATATAAACAGCAACATCTGTTCGCCATTTTGCTACGAAATAACATTCAAGTTAGGTCATCTCGGTGTAAATACTTGGCGTTCCAATCGATTATCGCTCGTTCAATTCAATGTTAGATCCACGGAAGGCTGAACAAAGTCAACATGCTAAGACTTGATATGGTTTTAAGCTGCATACCAAACGTTTGTTCACATACCTGCGTATACTAGTGCGCATTATCATTTAATTTGGCATGTGATTCAAGAATTGTAGCTTTGCTAAAAAAAAAAGGCGTTTATAATGATGTTTTAATATAGAAATGGCGATCCATTTGTACTTTAACGCTTTCGTATATAACACCGGACAGTAAACCGTAATAGATATGACAGGTCATCAAAATGACCAGGGTTCAAAATTTCGAAAACACTGATTTTTACTTTTCTCCACAAAACCATTTAGAAGTGATCATTATATATTAAAAATAGGTCCTGTTTGTTCATTTGCATCAAGTCAATGTGTTTGTGTTTATGTTTTTTCTTTAAGTGTAGAAACGGCTTATTTTAATCGGAGTTTCGAAAATTAACCCCGTCTGTCTATCAATCATGCCTAACTTTGATCTTCTGAACTATAGACAACACGAACTAAAAATAATTTTAAAAATCTTTTTTACGCATGGTTAATGAATGATCCTTTGTCAGTTTTGCTGAAATTATTTTGTAGATGTCCAAACGTAACCCAAAAAACTTGATATTTCCTCTACGACAAAATTCTAAGTGAACAAACCTTCGGTATGCAGCTCTAAACATAAATCAATAACTGTTCCAAACAACTTTATCACGCAAACACATTATTAATTTGTTATCGATCTTTTTCCATGAATAGGCTGTTTATATATCTAATGAAGTTATTTATTGACGTTTCAACGAAAATCATATTGGATAATATGATAATTATTGAGAAGTTCGTTGCTATCAGTAACTCGAGCATTTGTTACAAAACATCAGCTCAAGAACGCATGCGTCAGCTCAACCATATGGTGCCCTAAAAACATTCTACGTATCAAAACTCCCACAGCTTAAAGGCACTGTCGAACATTTTGAGAAATTTTTATTTGCTCAAATTGACCCCTTTGGATATTAGTTTATGCATATTTCATTTTGTCATTTAAGTATTTTTTAAATTTAAATCAAACCTCTTTCAGGAAATGGATTTACAAAAATTTAAATGACCATTTGTAATCAGGTTCATCTCCAATAAATAGGTAATTGGGTCAAGTTGTAACATAAAAACTCTTTCATATTATTAAATAAGTGTAATTTGGAAATTTATAAAAAAATTAATCAATGTTAAGCCTCTACACCAATGGTCATTTACTCCCTCTATTACCGATTTCTTGACTGTATTATTATGCCTACTGGTAGTGTTAAATTCTGCATTGATTATTTTTAGAATTATTGTCCTTTTATGAATAACCCACTTTGCCAATCAAGGGAATCGATAAGATTGCGTTCGAACCATTAAGTCATCCCCAGGCTGTTGCAATCACCACAAACATGCGAAATGATTCACCGCCCCGAGGTTATAAAACTTTCTTGAGTTCGATTTCGTGCTCAACTCAAAACTCAGACTCAGGGTATGGAGGTTATATACCTAAAACTCCTCCCTCTCCGTCCAAGATTTCGAGCGCTTTCGAGTAGCTTCCTCGACAGAACTCGCCTCGGTTGCCATTGTAAACAAGCAGACGACAACTTTCGCATAGTGCTTTCACACCGTAGGTTACTGGAGAGTTCCAAATAGCCGCTTACAACAAAGCATATCGCTGAGCATATTCAGCTGAGTTTGATATTCAACTCAGTTGAGAACGGACTCAAGACGTTTTATAACCTCGAAATCTGAGTCGATCTCAGCTGCGTCTAAACTCACTGAGTTGCGCACGAATTTGAGTTGAGTACGGAGATTGTTGTATAACCTCGGGGCCAGGAGTGTGTCAATAAACTTAGCTGAGTTAACTTAGCTTGATTACGTTCTCTCTAGTCGTTTCCACTACATCAGAGCTAAGACGCACCCCTATAGACGGCAGTGGAGGAAATCCTTTGTCGCACTTTCGCGCATCTATTACGATTTTCGCGCACGAAAACACTACATCAACGCTTTTTTTACACTTATACCTAAAAGTTCGCATCTTTTTTGTAAAAACAGGTGAGTTTTCAATGCTCTTCAGGTCAGCTCTGTGTAATAGATCACTGTATATTATAATGTTGTATAATACCTAAATATTTATTTTAATAGTATTCAAGCGTGAATTTGTATCACAATTACATTTATGAATTATGTAACAAGCTAATAATGTTTTTCATATGATTTTCTTGTTTAATAAACTGTCTCAAATATTGTTTTGGTAAAGTTTGATATTAGTGTCAAGCAAATCCATCTCAAATATCCGAACAAATTCGTTTTGTTTTTATGAAAAATATTTTAATTCTTTTAATTCTTATAATGGTCTTTACATTCAAATAAACTTTAATTAAGATGCTAGAGATTTGTTTTTTTTTAAATAAACAAGTCTTCAACTTATGCACATTTCATTAATGTATTTGGCTAGGAAGATATTATCAGATATTGTCATTGAAACATGTCCAGGTCCAAAGACACAGGAGATATCTTATCCAAGACCAGATACAACATATGTAAGATAACTATTCATTTCTATAAAATGATAAATTTGTTGTACATCTGTCAATAATCTTCATATTTCCTCAAAGCTGATGAGACATTTAAGAGGTAACAATTGCAAGAGCTTGTGTAAAGTCATACATAATTGTCTTAAGAACATGTAAAAACTATATTTTACTAGGCCAAGAGTGAATAATAATTTATTTGGAATATCTACCATATAAAATAAGATAAAATACAAATGTCAGGGACTTCCCAAACCAAGTGCCAAGAATGCCCATGGAGTAGTTGTTTGAGCATTGTTCATCTTTTAAATCAAATTCCATATCATACTTAAATTTGACTTCTTCAAACAGAAATAGTAGTTTAACCTTGTCCATTCTATCTGCAATTTAAGATGGTTTCAAATTCCTTTAAATTTGTAATAAAAATGACTAAACAACTCACTTAAGTTGTGATGTTTGACATAAACATAAATATTATTTATCATTAAAAAAAAAGCTTGTTTGCCAGACTTTCTTTGCTATCAATGACTGATAGATTTTTGTTCAAGTCTTGCTATTACCTTCTGCTTTCAGGCATTAAGAATGATGTTATATTTGTCAAAAAATTTAGTATATGTGACATCGTTCCCAAAAGATTTTTTTAATTTTTATTATGAGAAAGCATCACAATTCTAAAATTAATAGGCAATTTCATTATAAACAGTTAGCAGTTATAAATGCTATGTGTTGGGTTAATGTGGGATTTGTTGTTTGAAATTCATTCAAACCTGATTGTCCCTGAACACAAGAATTTACATTTTCTTGTGAGAGTGAAATAAAAAGATTATGAATATAAATCTCGTTAACTTATCAACCTGATCAATTATGTTTAAAATTCACAATCTATATGACTATTTACAGAAACGTAAAAAGGACGCATACAGTGATCGATTACATAGAATTGAGCATTGAAAACTCGCCGGTAGATCTATTTCGGGGAAAGTGCGACAAAGGAGTTCCTCCACTGTCGTCTATAAAGGTGATTCATAGCCCCGCTGCTTAGCTACAATAAACTCAGTGATATATCAATATTTTGTTGTCCCTAGCAACGCACAGCGTAACAAAGCCACGTCCCCTTGAGTAAAGTTAAATTTCCCTGGTCGTCAAACAGTATATAGGTTTTAGAAGATAAACAGTCACAAAATTAAAGGTAAGATAGATTGCTTCTGAAATTATCATATTCATTTTCTAGATACATATTCGTAATAAATAAATCTGTCGTTTTACCAGCCTATCTATCTATATTAGAGAAGATAAAAGTTTAACGTCATTCAAACGGTTAGAACAACAAAATGATGAATCTAAAGGCAACATGAAAAGACATATCATTCATTTTGGCGTCGCAGTCAAATATGTAATACGTAACTGTACGATTATTAGTTATTATCAATTATCATCATTAATATTCATAACAATTCAGTGCTTACTTATTGAGGTAAGGATAAAAAAAAATGAAAAGAAATAGTCGAAAATTGTTTTAAAAGGTAAGTTTTTACTTAATGGGACAATGAATATTTAGTTCGAGTTACACATTTCTAACTTTCATAAAGGTGTAGTTTCATTAAAGATTACCGATGGTTTAGGCAGTGTGAAGTTGGTTACTTATTCCTTCTTCGATATTCGACTTTCCTATTTACTTATTCGAAAAAGACTTCTGAGAGTATCAAGGAATGTTTACACCACCTTGTATGTATACTCAAATAAAAGACCATTCAATTACCTATACAATGGGGTATGCAACGTTATAATACATAGGGTCGTTCGTACAGTAAAGGCACAAAAAAGCTTTGCTATATATCAAAAAATGGTAAACAACAACTTCTGAGAGTACCAAGAGATATTTGCACCACCTTGTTGGTATACTCAAATGAAAGATAATCCAATTACCTATTCAATGATGTATCAAACATCATAATACATAGAGGCGGTCGTACCGTAAAGTCATAAAAAGAGCGTTACTGTGGACATAAAATGATAAACAACAACTTCCGAGAGTATTAAGGAATATTTGCACCACCTTGTGCGTAGACTTGATTTAAAGATAATTTAATTACCTATCTACAGATATGTGTTACATTATAATAAATAGAGGCGTTCGTACCAAAAAGCGGTATTGTATGCCAACAACATTTCATTTTTTTTATTCTTGATCGAACCACTTCTGAGAGTATGAAGGAATATTTGCACCACCTTGTATGTAGGCTTAAATGAAAGATAAGCCAATTACCTACCTAATGATATACACTACACCATAATACGTAGAGGCGTTCGTGCCGTATAGTAACAAAAAGCGTTACTGTATGCTCACATTTAATTTTTAGCTCATCAGGTCTGAAAGACCCGATGGGCTTATGGCATGGCATGGCGTCGTCCATCCGTAAACTTGGGGTCACAGGGGTCAAAACCTAAAAAACCTAATTTCATCTTTTTCCCAAACCAAGTGCCAAGAATGCCCATGGAGTAGTTGTTTGAGCATTGTTCATCTTTTAAATCAAATTCCATATCATACTTAAATTTGACTTCTTCAAACAGAAATAGTAGTTTAACCTTGTCCATTCTATCTGCAATTTAAGATGGTTTCAAATTCCTTTAAATTTGTAATAAAAATGACTAAACAACTCACTTAAGTTGTGATGTTTGACATAAACATAAATATTATTTATCATTAAAAAAAAAGCTTGTTTGCCAGACTTTCTTTGCTATCAATGACTGATAGATTTTTGTTCAAGTCTTGCTATTACCTTCTGCTTTCAGGCATTAAGAATGATGTTCTATTTGTCAAAAAATTTAGTATAAGTGACATCGTTCCCAAAAGATTTTTTCAATTTTTATTATGAGAAAGCATCACAATTCTAAAATTAATAGGCAATTTCATTATAAACAGTTAGCAGTTATAAATGCTATGTGTTGGGTTAATGTGGGAGTTGTTGTTTGAAATTCATTCAAACCTGATGGTCCCTGAACACAAGAATTTACATTTTCTTGTGAGAGTGAAATAAAAAGATTATGAATATAAATCTCGTTAACTTATCAACCTGATCAATTATGTTTAAAATTCACAATCTATATTACTATTTACAGAAACGTAAAAAGGACGCATACAGTGATCGATTACATAGAATTGAGCATTGAAAACTCGCCGGTAGATCTATTTCGGGGAAAGTGCGACAAAGGAGTTCCTCCACTGTCGTCTATAAAGGTGATTCATAGCCCCGCTGCTTAGCTACAATAAACTCAGTGATATATCAATATTTTGTTGTCCCTAGCAACGCACAGCGTAACAAAGCCACGTCCCCTTGAGTAAAGTTAAATTTCCCTGGTCGTCAAACAGTATATAGGTTTTAGAAGATAAACAGTCACAAAATTAAAGGTAAGATAGATTGCTTCTGAAATTATCATATTCATTTTCTAGATACATATTCGTAATAAATAAATCTGTCGTTTTACCAGCCTATCTATCTATATTAGAGAAGATAAAAGTTTAACGTCATTCAAACGGTTAGAACAACAAAATGATGAATCTAAAGGCAACATGAAAAGACATATCATTCATTTTGGCGTCGCAGTCAAATATGTAATACGTAACTGTACGATTATTAGTTATTATCAATTATCATCATTAATATTCATAACAATTCAGTGCTTACTTATTGAGGTAAGGATAAAAAAAATGAAAAGAAATAGTCGAAAATTGTTTTAAAAGGTAAGTTTTTACTTAAAGGGACAATGAATATTTAGTTTGAGTTACACATTTCTAACTTTCATAAAGGTGTAGTTTCATTAAAGATTACCGATGGTTTAGGCAGTGTGAAGTTGGTTACTTATTCCTTCTTCGATATTCGACTTTCCTATTTACTTATTCGAAAAAGACTTCTGAGAGTATCAAGGAATGTTTACACCACCTTGTATGTATACTCAAATAAAAGACCATTCAATTACCTATACAATGGGGTATGCAACGTTATAATACATAGGGTCGTTCGTACAGTAAAGGCACAAAAAGGCATTGCTATATATCAAAAAATGGTAAACAACAACTTCTGAGAGTACCAAGATTTATTTGCACCACCTTGTTGGTATACCCAAATGAAAGATAATCCAATTACCTATTCAATGATGTATCAAACATCATAATACATAGAGGCGGTCGTACCGTAAAGTCATAAAAAAGCGTTACTGTGGACATAAAATGATAAACAACAACTTCCGAGAGTATTAAGGAATATTTGCACCACCTTGTGCGTAGACTTGATTTAAAGATAATTTAATTACCTATCTACAGATATGTGTTACATTATAATAAATAGAGGCGTTCGTACCAAAAAGCGGTATTGTATGCCAACAACATTTCATTTTTTTAATTCTTGATCGAACCACTTCTGAGAGTATGAAGGAATATTTGCACCACCTTGTATGTAGGCTTAAATGAAAGATAAGCCAATTACCTACCTAATGATATACACTACACCATAATACATAGAGGCGTTCGTGCCGTATAGTAACAAAAAGCGTTACTGTATGCCCACATTTAATTTTTAGCTCATCAGGTCTGAAAGACCCGATGGGCTTATGGCATGGCATGGCGTCGTCCATCCGTAAACTTGGGGTCCTAGGGGTCAAAACCTAAAAAACCTAATTTCATCTTTTTCCCAAACCAAGTGCCAAGAATGCCCATGGAGTAGTTGTTTGAGCATTGTTCATCTTTTAAATCAAATTCCATATCATACTTAAATTTGACTTCTTCAAACAGAAATAGTAGTTTAACCTTGTCCATTCTATCTGCAATTTAAGATGGTTTAAAATTCCTTTAAATTTGTAATAAAAATGACTAAACAACTCATTTAAGTTGTGATGTTTGACATAAACATAAATATTATTTATCATTAAAAAAAAGCTTGTTTGCCAGACTTTCTTTGCTATCAATGACAGATAGATTTTTTTTCAAGTCTTGCTATTACCTTCTGCTTTCAGGCATTAAGAATGATGTTATATTTGTCAAGAAATTTAGTATAAGTGACATCGTTCCCAAAAGATTTTTTAAATTTTTATTATGAGAAAGCATCACAATTCTAAATTTAATAGGCAATTTCATTATAAACAGTTAGCAGTTATAAATGCTATGTGTTGGGTTAATGTGGGATTTGTTGTTTGAAATTCATTCAAACCTGATGGTCCCTGAACACAAGAATTTACATTTTCTTGTGAGAGTGAAATAAAAAGATTATAAATATAAATCTCGTTAACTTATCAACCTGATCAATTACGTTTAAAATTCACAATCTATATTACTATTTACAGAAACGTAAAAAGGACGCATACAGTGATCGATTACATAGAATTGAGCATTGAAAACTCGCCGGTAGATCTATTTCGGGGAAAGTGCGACAAAGGAGTTCCTCCACTGTCGTCTATAAAGGTGATTCATAGCCCCGCTGCGTAGCTACAATAAACTCAGTGATATATCAATATTTTGTTGTCCCTAGCAACGCACAGCGTAACAAAGCCACGTCCCCTTGAGTAAAGTTAAATTTCCCTCGTCGTCAAACAGTATATAGGTTTTAGAAGATAAACAGTCACAAAATTAAAGGTAAGATAGATTGCTTCTGAAATTATCATATTCATTTTCTAGATACATATTCGTAATAAATAAATCTGTCGTTTTACCAGCCTATCTATCTATATTAGAGAAGATAAAAATTTAACGCCATTCAAACGGTTAGAACAACAAAATGATGAATCTAAAGGCAACATGAAAAGACATATCATTCATTTTGGCATCGCAGTCAAATATGTAATACGTAACTGTACGATTATTAGTTATTATCAATTATCATCATTAATATTCATAACAATTCAGTGCTTACTTATTGAGGTAAGGATAAAAAAAATGAAAAGAAATAGTCGAAAATTGTTTTAAAAGGTAAGTTTTTACTTAAAGGGACAATGAATATTTAGTTTGAGTCACACATTTCTAACTTTCATAAAGGTGTAGTTTTATTAAAGATTACCGATGGTTTAGGCAGTGTGAAGTTGGTTACTTATTCCTTCTTCGATATTCGACTTTTCTATTTACTTATTCGAAAAAGACTTCTGAGAGTATCAAGGAATGTTTACACCACCTTGTATGTATACTCAAATAAAAGACCATTCAATTACCTATACCATTGGGTATGCAACGTTATTATACATAGGGTCGTTCGTACAGTAAAGGCACAAAAAGGCATTGCTATATATCAAAAACTGGTAAACAACAACTTCTGAGAGTACCAAGATTTATTTGCACCACCTTGTTGGTATACGCAAATGAAAGATAATCCAATTACCTATTCAATGATGTATCAAACATCATAATACATAGAGGCGGTCGTACCGTAAAGTCATAAAAAAGCGTTACTGTGGACATAAAATGATAAACAACAACTTCCGAGAGTATTAAGGAATATTTGCACCACCTTGTGCGTAGACTTGATTTAAGGATAATTTAATTACCTATCTACAGATATGTGTGACATTATAATAAATAGAGGCGTTCGTACCAAAAAGCGGTATTGTATGCCAACAACATTTCATTTTTTTAATTCTTGATCGAACCACTTCTGAGAGTATGAAGGAATATTTGCACCACCTTGTATGTAGGCTTAAATGAAAGATAAGCCAATTACCTACCTAATGATATACACTACACCATAATACGTAGAGGCGTTCGTGCCGTATAGTAACAAAAAGCGTTACTGTATGCCCACATTTAATTTTTAGCTCATCAGGTCTGAAAGACCCGATGGGCTTATGGCATGGCATGGCGTCGTCCATCCGTAAACTTGGGGTCACAGGGGTCAAAACCTAAAAAACCTAATTTCATCTTTTTCCCAAACCAAGTGCCAAGAATGCCCATGGAGTAGTTGTTTGAGCATTGTTCATCTTTTAAATCAAATTCCATATCATACTTAAATTTGACTTCTTCAAACAGAAATAGTAGTTTAACCTTGTCCATTCTATCTGCAATTTAAGATGGTTTAAAATTCCTTTAAATTTGTAATAAAAATGACTAAACAACTCATTTAAGTTGTGATGTTTGACATAAACATAAATATTATTTATCATTAAAAAAAAGCTTGTTTGCCAGACTTTCTTTGCTATCAATGACTGATAGATTTTTTTTCAAGTCTTGCTATTACCTTCTGCTTTCAGGCATTATGAATGATGTTATATTTGTCAAAAAATTTAGTATTAGTGACATCGTTCCCAAAAGATTTTTTTAATTTTTATTATGAGAAAGCATCACAATTCTAAAATTAATAGGCAATTTCATTATAAACAGTTAGCAGTTCTAAATGCTATGTGTTGGGTTAATGTGGGAGTTGTTGTTTGAAATTCATTCAAACCTGATGGTCCCTGAACACAAGAATTTACATTTTCTTGTGAGAGTGAAATAAAAAGATTATAAATATAAATCTCGTTAACTTATCAACCTGATCTATTACGTTTAAAATTCACAATCTATATTACTATTTACAGAAACGTAAAAAGGACGCATACAGTGATCGATTACATAGAATTGAGCATTGAAAACTCGCCGGTAGATCTATTTCGGGGAAAGTGCGACAAAGGAGTTCCTCCATTGTCGTCTATAAAGGTGATTCATAGCCCCACTGCTTAGCTACAATAAACTCAGTGATATATCAATATTTTGTTGTCCCTAGCAACGCACAGCGTAACAAAGCCACGTCCCCTTGAGTAAAGTTAAATTTCCCTGGTCGTCAAACAGTATATAGGTTTTAGAAGATAAACAGTCACAAAATTAAAGGTAAGATAGATTGCTTCTGAAATGATCATATTCATTTTCTAGATACATATTCGTAATAAATAAATCTGTCGTTTTACCAGCCTATCTATCTATATTAGAGAAGATAAAATTTTTACGTCATTCAAACGGTTAGAACAACAAAATGATGAATCTAAAGGCAACATGAAAAGACATATCATTCATTTTGGCGTCGCAGTCAAATATGTAATACGTAACTGTACGATTATTAGTTATTATCAATTATCATCATTAATATTCATAACAATTCAGTGCTTACTTATTGAGGTAAGGATAAAAAAAATGAAAAGAAATAGTCGAAAATTGTTTTAAAAGGTAAGTTTTTACTTAAAGGGACAATGAATATTTAGTTTGAGTTACACATTTCTAACTTTCATAAAGGTGTACTTTCATTAAAGATTACCGATGGTTTAGGCAGTGTGAAGTTGGTTACTTATTCCTTCTTCGATATTCGACTTTTCTATTTACTTATTCGAAAAAGACTTCTGAGAGTATCAAGGAATGTTTACACCACCTTGTATGTATACTCAAATAAAAGACCATTCAATTACCTATACCATTGGGTATGCAACGTTATTATACATAGGGTCGTTCGTACAGTAAAGGCACAAAAAAGCATTGCTATATATCAAAAACTGGTAAACAACAACTTCTGAGAGTACCAAGATTTATTTGCACCACCTTGTTGGTATACTCAAATGAAAGATAATCCAATTACCTATTCAATGATGTATCGAACATCATAATACGTAGAGGCGGTCGTACCGTAAAGTCATAAAAAAACGTTACTGTGGACATAAAATGATAAACAACAACTTCCGAGAGTATTAAGGAATATTTGCACCACCTTGTGCGTAGACCTGATTTAAAGATAATTTAATTACCTATCTACAGATATGTGTTACATTATAATAAATAGAGGCGTTCGTACCAAAAAGCGGTATTGTATGCCAACAACATTTCATTTTTTTAATTCTTGATCGAACCACTTCTGAGAGTATGAAGGAATATTTGCACCACCTTGTATGTAGGCTTAAATGAAAGATAAGCCAATTACCTACCTAATTATATACACTACACCATAATACGTAGAGGCGTTCGTGCCGTATAGTAACAAAAAGCGTTACTGTATGCCCACATTTAATTTTTAGCTCATCAGGTCTGAAAGACCCGATGGGCTTATGGCATGGCATGGCGTCGTCCATCCGTAAACTTGGGGTCACAGGGGTCAAAACCTAAAAAACCTAATTTCATCTTTTTCCCAAACCAAGTGCCAAGAATGCCCATGGAGTAGTTGTTTGAGCATTGTTCATCTTTTAAATCAAATTCCATATCATACTTAAATTTGACTTCTTCAAACAGAAATAGTAGTTTAACCTTGTCCATTCTATCTGCAATTTAAGATGGTTTAAAATTCCTTTAAATTTGTAATAAAAATGACTAAACAACTCACTTAAGTTGTGATGTTTGACATAAACATAAATATTATTTATCATTTAAAAAAAAGCTTGTTTGCCAGACTTTCTTTGCTATCAATGACGGATAGATTTTTTTTCAAGTCTTGCTATTACCTTCTGCTTTCAGGCATTAAGAATGATGTTATATTTGTCAAAAAATTTAGTATTAGTGACATCGTTCCCAAAAGATTTTTTTAATTTTTTTTATGAGAAAGCATCACAATTCTAAAATTAATAGGCAATTTCATTATAAACAGTTAGCAGTTATAAATGCTATGTGTTGGGTTAATGTGGGAGTTGTTGTTTGAAATTCATTCAAACCTGATGGCCTCTGAACACAAGAATTTACATTTTCTTGTGAGAGTGAGATGAAAAGATTATAAATATAAATCTCGTTAACTTATCAACCTGATCAATTATGTTTAAAATTCACAATCTATATAACTATTTACAGAAACGTAAAAAGGACACATACAGAGATCTATTACATAGAATTGAGCATTGAAAACTCGCCGGTAGATCTATTTCGGGGAAAGTGCGACAAAGGAGTTCCTCCACTGTCGTCTATAGAGGTGATTCATAGCCCCGCTGCTTAGCTACAATAAACTCAGTGATATGTCAATATTTTGTTGTCCCTAGCAACGCACAGCGTAACAAAGCCACGTCCCCTTGAGTAAAGTTAAATTTCCCTCGTCCTCAAACAGTATATAGGTTTTAGAAGATAAACAGTCACAAAATTAAAGGTAAGATAGATTGCTTCTGAAATGATCATATTCATTTTCTAGATACATATTCGTAATAATTAATCTGTCGTTTCACCAGCCTATCTATCTATATTAGAGAAGATAAAAGTAAGTCTGATTAAAATCGACCCTGTTCCGAGGACTAAAAGTTTTAAAATATTGACTCTATCGAGATTCGAACTCTATCTGTCTAGGCCATCCTCTCCACTGGGTCTGACCGCACCCGACTGTAGCGCACGTTCTTGCGTAAATTATATAAGCTAACCAATTGCAATCACAATGCGTGCGGGAAAAGCATTCGGTATCAGTAGCTAGGGGCAAGTAGAGGCACAAAAAGCGTTACTATATAGCAAAATAATAAACAACAACTTATAAGAGTATGAAGGAATATTTGCACCATTTTGTACGTATACTCACATGAAAGATAACTCAATTACTTATCCAATGTGGTATGTTACGTCATATGACATCGTGGTGTTTATACCGTAAATTCAAAAATTGCGTTACTATGTATCTCTTCTTTCATTTTTGTTATTCTTCTTCTGAGAGAGAATATCTGTGGGTAGGTAATTAAATTATCTTTAAATCAAGTCTACGCACAAGGTGGTGCAAATATTCCTTAATACTCTCAGAAGTTGATGTTTATCATTTTCTGCTCACAGTAACGCTTTTGTATGACTTAACGGTACGACCGCCTCTATGTATTATCATGTACGATACATCATTGAATAGGTTATTAAATTATCTTTCATTTGGGATTACCAATAAGGTGGTGCAAATATCTCTTGGTACTCTCAGAAGTTGTTGTTTACCATTTTTTGTTATATAGTAACGCTTTTTGTGCCTTTACGGTACGAACGACCCTTTGTATTATAACGTTGCATACCCCATTGTATAGGTAATTGAATGGTCTTTTATTTGAGTATACATACAAGGTGGTGCAAACATTCCTTGATACTCTCAGAAGTCTTTTTCGAATAAGTAAATAGAAAAGTCGAATATCGAATAAGGAATAAGTAACCAACTTCACACTGCCGACGGTTTAAGTGTTTATCATTATCAGAAAAGCGACGATTTCAGAGTGTATTAAGTGGAACACACGAGCGCCTGGCGCGCCAGAATATGTCAAATTGGCAACTTATTTGATGTTACTGTCACTGTTTGATTTTCATTAAAACCCAATGTTTATTAACATGCAATTCGAGTAAGATATTTTGAAATTAAAACTTAATTTAACGCATATTAAAACCGAACAAAAATGTCCGCTCAGTTTGTGTCACTTAAATCATTTTCTTTATTTTTCATGAAATGAACATTTGAATGATAAAAAATGCGACAACACGAATAGCGAACTAGTGTCTTTGCAGATCTACAATGGCGCAAGTTGAAGACGCTCAACCACAGCTTTTAGGGTCATGTGACGAGTTGGTCAATACTATAAGGAAACTGATCAAGGGAGATAATGAAGTTGGGTTTTACATCGGGGGAACAGACGGAACTCCGGTGGGGCCTGCTAAAAATCCCCATGGAAGAATATACAAAGCCATGATTGAAAATGGAACTCTGAAAAAGATAAACACTTTCTATATTGAGCCAACACAGATGCAAGGCGCGATAAAAAGAGAGTTGATTGATAAGTTTATCGAAAATGAAAAGTGTATGAATGGCAGACGTGGAGAAGGAAGAATTTACAGAGTCGTCTACGTAACAGTCAGCGCAGTTTTGAATTATAAACATCGATGCCCTCTCCATCCAGATCGTCAACCATTTGGGTCTATCAATGAGCTCATGGCTCATATTAGAGAGCATGATACGGATCCTGACATGGATGCTGTTGATGACGATGAAACTTATATAGACAACATATAGAATGTGACTGGCTGGCAACAAACACGGGCGAAAACACTCGACATTACATACAAACACTCTCTTCATGCCACAACCATTACTCTCGTCATCATCACCGGAAGAACTTTTCCTGGCGCCCTCGAACGTCGTGGAATGTGCATATATGAGGATGCTTGGCAAGAAGATGGATGGAAGTGTTTTCTCATATATCTTTATCCTGTTTGAAGCTGGACTCATTGGTTAGGCTCATTGCAAAGTGTTTTGTACTTGCTTTTTTCAAAGTTTTTCTTGTTAGATCAAGTGGCTTCATATTAGTCTAACAATTGGATTCTGAAATGAAAATGTATCAGTTAATGAAAATTTAATTAAAAAAATATTAAATGAAATGAAAAGGAGACTGAAATTTCTTCATTTTTAGATTTAAGCTTAGGCTTCTTACTTATTTCAGGGTCTGGCCTACAAACTTCCTTCATATGTGCATTTACTGAAAGTCTGTATTCTATTACATTCTCATTTAGTTTATGTCACTAATTAGGTTTCCTCACAATTGTTTAATGTTTACTTGTTATGGCACATATGTACCAAAATTCATATATCTTACATCCGACCTGATGAAGAAGTGAGCATGTACTCCGGAATGTCGTGAATTTTGCTATAAAATGTTGTTGAGCAGAAATTCATGTCTTCCTTATGTATGTCACTTATAAATGCCCTTCATAGATTTCATTTGTGCTGACTATGGTAGACCTGGAATAAAAGATGTTGATGAACTTTGCTGTCTGCAATTGAATTACTGTCGCTGTAAAGATGAGTCAAACGATGTAACATAGACATGATCATGGTACCAACAGAAACCTAGAGTAACATACAGGCCTTTCAATTAGCAGGTGGCTGTATGGAAGACATCTCATGTTCCAATGCCTTTTTTTCTTGTTGCTAATGAGGTGAGTTGAGTTGGTGTTTAACGCCGCTTTCAAGATTATTTCACTTATATCGCGGCTGCTAGTAGTATTGCAGGGAGAAAGCCTGCAACACCATTGTGGCTATACAATGCGTTGAAACCTGCGAGCATCGGTTGGAACTAGCGAACCATGGGTGGTACTGCGCTGAAATTCAGTGTAGCATTGCACCCAAACCTGACTGTGTGTAGAACTCTTCTCTACTGCAGACAAAGTTGCCGAGCCCCTGGCGGGATTCGAACCACGGACCTCTTGCTCCGAAGCCAAACGCGCTAACCACTGCGCTATCCCGCCCCCTTGTTCCTAATGAGAGTCATGGTTTGACTCTTGTGGATTGGAAGCTAGAGCCATTACGGTTTGATGGCAGCACTCTTCCTAAGAAGATGGTCGACATCAAGGCACCACAACGTTACAGATTTGATGATGGAGGCGTAGGTGGTTATAGTGTGTGGTGTAAAGTGATGTTGGTGATGATGATGCCCTCTCTAAATTTTATGATTTTAATAAATTGGTGATGTCCAAAAGAAGCTGAATCAAACAATCATATGGAGATTGATAATGAATATTTTGCAAGAATGTACTCCTAAACTACATGATTGTGATGTTTGTAATGAAGGAAATATTACATGTGTGGAATCTTTCTTACTTATACCCTTTTAATCTATCCCTTTTAATCTCCAATAATTTAGAAGTAACACAACACACTAGAAAATACAAAATTGTGAGTTTTTTTCAAGGCTGAGTTGGTGTAATTCTATGATAGTAGATTAACGATAGGTCCCTAAGTTTGCTTTTGGACACCTAATTTGTGTGTTATAAGTCCATATAAGTACACAAAAGAGTACTCATAACTCTACTCCTAAGTGCAAATAATGTAAAAGAAAATGACATACATTAACTGTAGAGAAGAGAAAAAAGAAATGTTACAGGTCGAAGTCATAAATGATAAGCTTTTGGAACGGAAACCTAAAATATGGTATAAATGACTTATGGTAGCTGAGACGTCTGTCAATCGATTCAGTGACCTTCTAAACATACATTTGCAACGTGTCGTAGTTTACATCTAAACTCCTACACGACGTCTTCTAATATTACTTATTGACCATTCTTTATAAAGGTTCTTATCAATCTTAGATCGTTATCCCTTAGTTTACTAACACTTTCCAAAACCCACGACGAAACATCGATTTGACCTGAGCTGATAATTATTATCGCCAGACAGCTATTCTTGATATGACGCCGGCAGAATTTGAAATTGTTGATTCTATCCATAAAAATCGAAAGAGACAACGTCGGACAAATTGTTTATCGGGAAAGCTAGTAATATCTACAGTCACTTTATCCTGATGTGATCTGTTAACCAAAACAATTCTGATTATAATTTTGAATTTTATACTGAACCACCTTGTTTCAATTCGGCGAATCGGAAGAACTTCCGTCTTTAGGGCAGCCGATTCGTGAGAGGTAATGCAGCAGGGTCAACGTGTCAAAATGATAAAAAAGAACAATCTGCTGGTATGTGAGACGCGTATTTCGTTGGTGCTTTGATTTCAACACATTGTAACAACCATTTAGATAATATAATAAACATCACACAAACACAGGGAGAAAATCGACACTTATAATACATATATGGACTTTTTATATCTCAGTCACTCAATGCATAATACATAGAAAAGCATTACTCAAAACATACATGTTGCAAATAACTTAAGAAATCACGCATACTGCAATTACAGCTGCATACCGAAAGTTTGTTCACTTACCACTGAATGATAGTGAAAATTTCATGTAATTTGGGTTTGTTTCAACGTCAATAGAATAACTTAAGCAAAACTGGCAATGGATCACCCACTGTCCATGTGTGAACTCACTTTGGGATCGTTAAGTCTCTCGTGCAAAAATTCGAATTTGGTATATTGATATAGACAAGGGGGTCACACATTAAAAATTTCGATTTCTTTGAATGTCATATGAAATGTTCCATAGCGACTCTCTGAAATTAAAACCAACCTAAACACATTGACTTTGTGCTAAGGAATAAACGTGATTAATTTTTTAAGAAGTTGATAACTTGTAAAGGATTTTATGGAGAAAAATAAAAAAACTGTGTTTTCGGAATATTGACCTCTGTTCACTTCAATGGCCTGCCAACATTAGTACGGGTAATTACGGTGGTACGATAAACATTTTCCTTAATGAAGAATGGATCTGCATATGTGTATTGGAAATTCAATATTATACGTATCTTTTTCGCAACGCTACGATACCTCAAAGGCATCTTAAATAACATGCAATTGGCACTAGCATATTCAGTTATGTGAACAAATTTTTGGCATGCAGCTGTACAATATGTTTAGATACATAGGATATGAGACATATGTTATAATTTCACAAATCAATATGCATAACGTGATGATACAAATTAAAATGGTTTATGTACATATCAGTGACCATTGCGACTGAAACGCAATAATAGATTATATACAAAGATAAATAAAAAAGACATGGTACACATAACTGTAGCTGGTACAAAGGTGCACCCATAGCGTACACCGAATGTACTAAAAACATTGGAACATTAAGTAAAGGTTATGTGGAATATATTTGTAATAGCAACTTTATTTAACAAAGCATTTCTTCCACATCACTTATATTTACACCTACAAATAGTTAAAATATAGTGATTACTATAAAACACACTCTCTCATCTCAAACGATCATGAAAATGATAGTAAAGATAAGAACAAAAAGCAATACTTACTTATGTATAGCTAAAGATTTGAAATATTCACAGCACATTTACATTCTATTCTTTATTAATTCCTATTTAAATGGTGATAATATTTACTCTTATGATAAACATACCGCAAAGGTTAAATGCAATATAACTTTATACTAATAACATACAGCTGCAGACCAAAAGTTTGTTCACATACCTCCGAATCGTAGTGCAAATATCATAAAATTTGGCATTTCTTTGAAGCATCGTAACATTGCGAAAAAGAAATGGATTATTTCTAATTTTCAATAGAGAAGAGCAGATCCATTGCACCTTTAGGCAATTGTATGTCATACCCAACAGTTAACCGTAATAGATTTTGGCAGGTCACTGAAGTGACCAGGGGTCAAAATTTTGGAAAACAGTGATTTATTTTTCTTTCTACAATCTCCTTATCAGGTGGTTAACACCTTTAAATAGAAGTAATATTTGTTCTCTTGCATTAAGTCAATAAGAGTTTGCTGATTTAGTTCTCCAAAAGTCAAAATATAACATTTTAATCGAAATTTTGGGAAATCGTAATTTCGAAAATGTGACCTTTTCTGTCCATTTAATCATGCCAAAATTCGAATTTTTGCTCGAGAGACGAGACAATCCCACAATACATTAATAAATGTCGACTTTACATATTGACAATTTGAGATCCTGTGTTAGTTCTGCTGAAGTTGTTTTATTGACATTCAAACCAAACCCAAATAACATGATATTTGCACTAAGATACAGTAGAAAGTGAACAATCTTTGGATATGCAGCTGTATATTAACCTCAATATTACATTACTCTGTTCGTCTGTATCTTCTGTCTTATCCGTGCAAATAAGCTATGCAGATCGACTTGAAATGTTATGAACTTTGTGAGTCCAATCCGCTGAGAAGCGTCCCGGCTTTGGTAGTTATATAATTGGATTAGGAAAGACCAAACTCTAAAGGCTAAACCCTTGGTGTGCTAGATAATAATATACATTACAAGCGACAATGGTTATAAGATACAATACTTTATTTACAATGAAATACATCTGCCACAGTATGACAATATGGCGCTTGTGTGTCCAATAATGTATTGAAGGATACATCAAATGTAAAATAAGACAGTGATAATTGTCAATGTCCTGTGATTTTATCAACAGTTTGTGGTTTGTGGTTTTACCAACCGTTGAAATTAACCTTCTGTATTCAATTACTTTCACTGCATAATTTCTAACTTTCTAAAATGTTTATAGTTAGTAAAAGCTGCATGGAATCGAACCCGACACCCTTCGCACTATAGTAACCGACTCTTTCATTAGACCATAATTATCAATATTCATGACAAATATACGTCACAGAAAACTCTCGGTTGCCATTTAAAACACAAGTTTGGTTTTACTTGTCATTCAATGTCATTGTCTAACTATAATGTTTTATAATGGCTACGAAAAACCTCTCGTTGTGTTTTCTCCCTTACACAGTTTCTAATCTCCTTAGAGATGTCATTTCTTTTCTAGATGGGATTTTGCATGGTGGATAAAGTAGTAATCGACCTGTAAAGATCACTCAGTAGCTCTAACATTAAAACACAAATGGCTTTTGTTGAAGATACAATTGACTGTGTCGTAACTAATTTTGCGTTCTATTGGAACATGGATATATCCATATGCGATTTACATTTGAACGACTTAGATTACATCAACTCTTGTTTTTAATGTGAATGAGAGTATATACGTCAAAGACAATCCTCGTATTTGACATTTCAAGAACACTTATGTAGTTGAATGATACGTAAAAACTCGAAAGATCGGTTTTACTTTCTTTCAAAGCCAACCTCAAATATACCGAAACCCCAGCCTTATGTTTTCTCCCTGACAAAACTACTCGTAAAATGCACATACAGAGGTTTTAATGTTATAGCTTTCTATGCTTTGAGACCCGGAATTACCTTCAATCACTGACGTTAGTATGACGTTTTTGAACGTTGATCTGACTTTTCAAAGTTGCAAGGTTGATCCAACGTTATGAACTTGACGTTGAACCGACGTCCAAAGTCATAATCCAACGTTTTACAACGTCGATAAACGACGTCTGTTTAACGTAAATACAACGTCAAATTGCCTGTTTAGAAGGGAGGTGTGCCTCGTGTTTATCACTTCCCTCAAAAACAAGAGACAGAAATTTTCAATATGACCTTTCATACCGTACATGTTTCCCGACCCCTAGTGTTTTTTAATATCATCAGACAAAGAAGTATATTCTTTTTAATCTGCTCTGTTAATAAACATAACTTATTCTGTGTTGACGATGATGTTTTGAATTATGCTATGAAAGAGTTCGCGATGAAGGCTTCACTGTTTTTCCTTTATTCACCAGAACATGTTCGAATAAGATTAGACTAGTACCGTGTCATAAGTCAATCACGTCTGATGCTTGCATTGCTCTTGAATGCATTGAATTTGTGCGACGTTAATAATGTTCCAGATGTCATAAAAATATATACAATTTAGAAGAAACTTACAGCGAAAGGAGAATGAAAGACCTGAAATAAGTATGGGCAGATGATACACCCCTGTCTCACTGAAAGCTATATAGGAAACAGATTGCCCTGGGGAAAACTCTCAGGTCATCTCATTAGCAAACTAAGCTTTGTCGTTATTTATATAGATACTATCTGTTATTTCATTATCTGTTAAGAGGGTAACTGTTCAATTGGAAGAAAATCTAATAAGATAATTGACTATTATGTAGTTTCTTGAACTTTTAAACTTCTCATTATCTCTAGTCCTTTATCTCATACGTTTCAATGTTCAACTATATTTAAATCGTAAGAAATTGATTGCATGTACGCAACTTACATATAATAAGTTAGTTGGGAAATGGTTAATGATAATGGAGAAATTCTTCAAAACTAAATATTCTGACTGACAGAATGTCAACGTTTGAAAATACAAATGGAGGTATGAAGTTAGATGGTATGCATTCCTTTAGCAAAACAGACATATGATATGATTCTTTTTCTACCTAACTTATCCACAAGCTAAATTGAAGAAACAACATTTAAGAATGTTTTAAGATAGCATTATAGAGTTGTAATATCTTAAAGGGACAATGGCACGTTTAATTAAACAAAGTTATCTAAACTATGTATGTTTTTAATTTCAAGGGTTGTTTATAAACAGAAGCAGTTTGAAAGGGAACGCTTCTTGATCGGTGAAGATATGCGAATCTATTTTACAACCCAGAATGATTAAAAGTTGTTTACACACAAATAGCCGTCAGTGGTAATTGCTTGATAATTGATTATTTCTACGGATGATTGGGTTGAGTAATGTAATGTTTCGACCCTCTGAAGATAATACATTTGGCTAATGGCTCAAATCTTTTTTTTAAAACGTGCCACTTCCCCTTTAAAGACAAAACAACATATTTAAGTTAACTTCTTAACCAATTTTCTTTAGTATTTCATATAAGTTTCAAATAGTGTTTATGTTAGATTGAAAAATCAACGCCCATTAGAATTTAGATTCAGCGTCGTGTCGACAACAGCAAAGATGGGTGAATTGTTTTAAAAGTATCCGATTGAGTATCAAACACTAATAAATGATTAGATAAACTATACATGTAATTAGATTTCAAATTTTTAACATTCTTATAAACGATTTCAACAGTTTGCATATTTGTTAAAACAGTTGTATATCAAATTAGATACAGAAAGAAGTATGGGCGAAAACAGGTCATGATAGACCAACAAGATTACTCAACACATTATAGGTTTTGCACGACTAAGGGAACAGCAATGATAAGGATATTAACGACAAACTACTAGTTTCCAATCTAACAGTTAACCTGTACATATTAAGTATGTTGATGAGGAAACTGAATTTACGGATGAATTAGAGGTCGCTAATGAGATTACATGACTCTTGAATCCCCCGGGCATCCTGTACCTCTATAAAATGTACAATAAGACAGGGGGATGTCATCTGTCCTCGCTAGTTTCTACCGTCTGCAGATAGAGTGAGAAAGGTGAGTTGAATTGCTTGTGTTTGTCAATATAAGTTTTAATATTGGAAACTGTTAAAAATCATAATTATTGGTAAACAAATTCTTTAATGCAAATCAGTTCAGTTTTCTAATTCGCCTCAAGTTTGAAACTAACTATAACAGACAGAAAGGCCAGATTTAGGTTTGATACGTCATTTACGGTTATACGTTTTCAACTTCGGTTTATCAATCGCAACATGGATGGTGCTGTTACTCGATTTTCAGTGGATCTGTTTTCCCCCCACACACATATTTATGGCATATGGAAATGAATATTTCTCGGGGTAACAGTGCTAGGTATTCAGGTAGATTGTTTATATACTTCATACATATTTACTTAAGAACCCTCTGACGTTTAAACCAAACGATTCATTTACAGATGAAGATTCAAAACTGGATTGTTCCTCTCTTCGTTATCCTGGTTTTAGTCAGTGTGTGTGGACTCGGAACAGCTCGATATCATATACGTAAGTCAACTTCTATTATGTGTTTTTATCATTATTATCAATGTTAATGTGAATGTCCATTTAAAAATCATCAATGACGTCATCCCTATTTCAGAATGTTCAACGACCAACACAGCTGATATCGTCCTGGCAGTGGCTGACTCCAAACTGACCGCCTACCGTAGTTACTATGGTTACAGTCTCTCCCTCGGATTGAGTCACTTTATACGCTCCTTCATCTCCCAGTGCGACTACTCCAAGAACCGTCTGGCTATCGTGGCCTACAGCAACACTGTCCGATATATCTCTCCCTTCTCTAACAACCCAACCGATCTCCACAACTCTCTCAAAACATGGAGACCGGAATTCGGAGGCGCTGCTACCAACCTGGCTCTTCAATCCATCAGGAGTTACTTTCCAACCAACTCACGGCCAACTGCTGCTCAGGTTGTAGTTGTTGTCACTCCACAACAGTCTCACAACTATCAGGCCACGGTATCTGAAGGTCAGCTGCTCCGTCAAGACGGTGTTGGTATCATCGGCGTTGGATACGGTCGGTATCGGCCAATCCATGAACTTATTGGCATAACCGGAAATCCTCATCAGGTCTTCCTGACCCCAACAGAGCGCCACTTACCTTATGCCATAGGCCATGTCAAGACAGCCATTTGTAAATGTAAGTACATATTGATTGATATAATACGTGTCCTTTCTTAGGTGTTTATGTAAGTCAACGTTTAAGTTATTTATTCATTATAATTTTAATTTGATCTAAATATTTTTTAATCCTCATTTCTTATTACATATATATTATTATACGAAGAAGAATCTGTTACGATCTCGTGAACCATAAACGAGACAATAACGAATGCGAATCAACTTTTTATGTGTGTATCAAGAGAATTCATTTTTATAGATATACCTAAATGTATATAAATCTAACGTTATACACGTTGATTTTTTTTTAAGTAAACACATTTGAATTATATAAGTACAATTGTTGTCCTCTTTTTTCCAGTAGCCAATTCTTTAGCTCGAACAACCACACCAACACCAACAACGATGATGCCATAAATTCATCTCCAGTGGTATATATGTTTCGTTTATATTAGTTCATACTCGTTGATACAATGTTGTTTATGTTTACAAGTTCTGTTACTTTCTAACAGAAGAACGTTAATGACACTTTTACAGGTTTTATCTTTACAGAACATGATCATTAAGATACATATTACAAGAAAAATAATCTTTTAATTTTTGGGGGTTCTGTTAGGGGTTGGGTAAAACGTCATAATCTTATTGATTTATTAATGTAAAGTTATTTCATTAATCTCGTATGTACTGAAAGTAAGGATGTTTACAATGTCTGTACATACCATATACCATTAAAAGTATGACTTCAATGTATGAAGAAACATTAAAATTATACGTTACTTAAATAATTTCAGTTGATCGGTTCTTTTGCCTTACACACATGCATATTTTACATACACCGGATTGTTTGATTTATAACATAAAAAAATAAAGAATTATGTAATAATGTTGGACAAAAAATGTTTGATACCAATTCGTGAGAAAGCATTGATGTATATATCAGATTGTTAGAATATGTTTGATGATTGTACTAACATGCATGTATCAGATTGTTTGGAATAAAAAATATTGAATAGTACTTTGGTTGTATCATATTATATTGGCTTAATGATTTTCATTGATTTTAACGAATTACGTCACTGAGCTGAATTCTTCTAAATTTAGAAAACTAGATGCAGCTATCATATATCAGTCCATGTTAAAACTTTGAGCTGTTTATAATGAAATCTTGATTTAATTATTATACTACTTTCTTGTGTGAACATTTGAATAAATTGACGTATATCCTAGAGAATTGGTTAAAAGCAGGGGGAAATTATGAACTATGTTTTAACTTTGTCAAACCATATTTTTATGGTGTCTTAACCAAGGATGTCCGAGTATACATGGGTTATTAAGGGTTGAAAAGAAACGGGCTTGTGTACATCACATTCATACTGTCTTATATGTAAGTTATTAATCGTCAATATGATTATGCAATGAACGGTATGTGTCTACAACTGTTACTTCATGTAGATTTATACTTGACTTACTGGTAACTGTTGTTTGAAGTTTGATATTGAATGTTAGGTAGCAGTCGTTGTTTTTCAACGTATTGCTCCTATATTTGTCATGTCAAGATGAGACAGCGACTATAATTCAAACAGTGTTTGGCTTCACCTTTAAATGGCTAGGGAACAAAAGTTTTATTTTGTTGTATTAAAATCGTCAACATGAAGTCATCTTTTCTTTAGTACTGTGCTAAAATAGTTGTGATGTACTAAACTTGAGAAAAAAAAGAATTCTGAAAATAAGTTTTAAAATGATGTATATAACTGGCGTATCCCTTATATGTCTCTTGGCATCGGGAAATACTCAAGGATGTGTAAAATCCGACCTCTGATTACATCAATGAGGATTCTATTCTTTTCTTGAATACTATGTTGCCTTCTTGATAGAGAAAATGTTAACACACCGCAGACTACCATTTGTGCTCGATAAGTTGTCGGCTAAATAATGTTCTCTGCGTAAAAGTTTGAAAAGTTTTATAACATAAGCACAGTAATCTTAATTTTAACTTTCTCTTTGGACGTCAAGTATAATGGTATACATTGCAGACACCTTAGTTGAAAGAAAAAAGAAGTATTGTATGAGTTCATGGCACAACGAATACTTATACTTTAATATATGAAGTACTTGTGCAAAATTTGAATGGACAAACCCGTTTTAGTTTAATTAAATCAATGTGTTAAGATATTCAAGCTTTCATTGTTGAAATCAATCTCATATGAGACCATGAACGCAATAGTGAAATCATTGTGATACAATATTTTTAAATGAAAGGAATGTCTTGCAAAGAAGCCGTTTTGACAAAAATAATGTGTTAGATATCTAAATAGGTGGATGTAATTTTAAATCCTGTGTTTGTGCATACCAGCGTCCACATTTCATTCAGATGGAATTTCTGCTATCACATATACTAGAATACATAAATTGTTAATTTTTCTTGCTGGTTTTGACGATTGTTTTTGGAACCAATAAAAGAGATAAAAAAATTAGAATTATGGTGCCTTGACGACTGGATGTATCTCTGGTTAAATCTGATCGTCCTCTTTTATGTCGATACTGTTATCCTTAGTGAATCGCCAAAGGGGCTAAAATACTCTTTAAACTATTTTTACGAATATTGCTCAAAATGAAAACTTACTGTCAATTTATCAAAAACCAAAATAGTAATTTTCAAGGAAGCCATCGAAAACTATTTTTCTTTCTTACTTTGAGGTACAATTGAAATAGTAGATGCATACACATATATCGGTGTACGGTTCCATAGGAACGGTAGGTTTCTGACAGGAATTAAAGCATTAGTTGAAAATACAACTAAGGCCATGTTGAAAAAAGCACGTAACTTAAATCTCCCAATTGACCATATTCTTAAATCTCTAATTACACGCCCAATCCTACGTCCTGGATGCGAAAAGTCGGGATTTGAAAACTTGAAATTTACTTTAAAAGTACAGCTCAGATTCATTAAACTCGCTGATGGTCTTCGAAACTCTACCCAAAACTTTAAGGTATATGGTGAGTTTGGTCGAGAGCAACTGTCTATCGAGTTATATGACCACGTTTCTCATTCTGGCACAAACTAGCATAAATAAT